>WEKY01027520.1:608366-669594 GCA_013390045.1 Picathartes gymnocephalus
TCAGCGGGACAGGGGTACCCCGGGGACAGGGACAGGCACCCCACAGCTGCCCGGCTCCCAGGGGACGGGGCACGGTGACGGGGTGGGCGCACACGTACACAGACACTGCTCACACACTGCTCACACACGCGCCTTCAAACACACACAAGCACATCCTGGCGCTCACACAGCCCCACTCCGCACCCCGTCACTCCGCGCTGCGTGTGCAGCCGGGCACGCACCGGCGCTGTAGGCGCGGGCTTGCACGGGGGGACACACGCATGGCCGCAGCCCTACGTGCTCAGGTGACATCAGGGCAGGACACAGCCGGGGCGGGAGCAGGCACACGGACCGGCATTCCTGCCTGCTCCTGTCTGCGCAAATGAGTGCGAGAGCAGGGCTTGGGAACCCCCTCCCGGGAAGGCTGGCTAGGCTTGCACACACCTATGGCCAGGTTTGGGACTGCAGAGGTGAGGGGGATTTCAGCCCTCTGACAACGGGGAATTTTGCAAGGGGCTGGATACGTTCAAGCCTTCTCGAGATACAGCTTCCGACTTGCCACATCCCGAGACAACAGCTAAACAAACACTTGAAAGAGAAAACGTTGGGAGCATGTGTACGGTGCAGGAGACACTTCACGCGCGGGATCAGCCCCTGCGAGCGCAGGAGGTGCTGCAAAGGCGGTGCTGGGCAGTGCTCCGTGTCCCTCCTCCCAATGGGCAGCTGTGTCCTGCTTTTCAGCTTCTCCACAGTTCGACTCTGAGACAGTCATAACCCTTAGACAGGGCTTCCTACAAACTCCAGGAGTTATTTGTAGGAGGAAAAGACAGCTTCTGCATACGATGTTCATGAGCAGCAGAAACTCATGAGCCTTTTCAACAGCTTGGAGTCCCTCTGCCTAACACTTCCATAACCAGCAGCCTCACCATGTCATGCACCCCTGGGTTATCCTGCCCTGCATCGCTAGGTTCTGCACCCCTGGGTTATACTTCCACTTAAACCACAAACAACGGTCTGGGCAGGCACAGCTGACATGGCATCAGCAGCAGGGAGTGCCCGGATTGTGTCCTTCCTGAGCACCAGCCCTTCTTGCCACGTTTCCGTATCCAGAGCCTTCCAAAGGGAAGTATCTGCCCTGAAACGTGCGTTCTTCAGCACAGCAGAACTGTAACCTTTAAAGAGACTCTTCCTAACGTGCACGGGCTTATTTACCTGTCATTTGTGATGCCTTGCGGGGTAGCCTGAACTTCTCAGCATGGCTGACAGGAGTAAATCGGATGGTGGGGTTGGGCTGTAATTGCCTGTGTTTAGGCAGGGCAGCGATGGAAGAAAATCCGAGGCAGAGGAACGATTTCACATTTCTGCTCTTTTCTTTCTGAATTTTTCTATCTTGCTGGTTTCAGGTTTAAGGCACTGGTTTTATTTGAGTCACATGTAAACAACATACCCTGCCCTTGCATCAGTCAACAGCTACTCTCCAGTCAAATTTAAGCAGGATAATTTTACAGAAACTGAGGTGGTGAGAGGTGAAGTTGCTGTAAACTGCCCAAGGTCACCCAGCAGTCTGGCAGAAAAGTGGAAAATACTGTTTCAACAGATCAGTCTGTATCCCTGCTCCATCTTGGGAGCCTGAGCCAAACACCCAAATACTACAGTACCAAGTAAAGACCTTTTTGTGTATAAATAAACACACAGAGTCCTCTGTGCCGTGCTGGGTACAGAGAGGTAGACCAGGGGGAAGGATGAATCACAAGGATTCATGTGCTGTCGGTCTTGGCCGGCTCACAAGGGAGCAATGTACTGAGCCCTTCAGCAAATGCAAATCTCGGGCATTGTTTCCTTCTTCCTGTGTCTCTAACACAGCCCTGGGTCCCTGAAGGAAACAGCCTCCCTCATTTGCCTTGTACTGATAGAGCAGGGAAGATAATGCCCCTCTCAACCATTACTAGTGGATCAGTACTGAATAGGGCTGATTTCTCTCCTGCTGAAGCAGTTTTTAGTGTTAGCTACCATGAAAAAGTGTAGGACAGGACTCCCAATCATCCAGGAAGTTATAGGAGGACTTGGTAGAGTAGCTGGCCTAAGTCACAGCTCCTGTTGTATTACTTTCCACCTGGCTGGCTTTGGAAAATATGCTCTTACAGTAGGCTTTTATTAAGGGGAAAAGCATTTCTATTAGTCAACCAGTAACTCATCAGCACCTTCAGCATTTCCTCACCTTGAGAGAGCAGGCAGAAGCATGGAGTGGGTGCTGTGACCCAGGCAGCCTGTGGGAATCCCCTGATTTCAGATGGTGCTCCCTACTCCTACATCAGTTCCTGGGACCCTGCAGTGCCTGTAACCAGTGACTGCTTGCATGTGATCAGTGTTTAGAGGAGACTGGGGAAGGGGTGAAGTGTGCAAGGCCAAAGTAAAGGCAGAATTTAGACCTCCACTTATGCCATGCAATTCTCCCAGAGCTGATGGCCTAAAGAGAGGTAAGCTCAACGCTTTTGTTCATCTCTGAAGCAGTGAAAAACATGTATGGTATTTATTTGTCTTTATTTTAAACTGAGTGTACAGCATAGTCAACTTTTAAAAACCCCACTGCTTTTCAGTAATTTTACTCCTCCTATTTCCTACACCACACATTTGGTCATTGAATAGATTTTTAGCTTTCCCCCCACCAATATTTGGTTTACTGCTTGTGACAATAGGTAAACAAAGAGTCTGCATGGTGCTGCATGTTCCCAATATTTCTCTTCTGCAGCAGTGCTCCCAGCAGGGTTTGACAGGAGGGAGCAAGGCTGTTCCTGCAGCGCTGAGCGGACACCACTCACCCATCCATGAATGCCAAATCCATATCCCTGCAGACTGTCATCCTCATTTCAGATGGTTTTCCCATGAGATAAAGGCAATTTCAATCCTCTGTTCTGTTCTTACCCTTCAGAAAGCCTGGCAGGTGTTGTGTTTATTGCAGGAGCAGGCACAAACACAGTCGAGCAGCGTTTCACTCCCAGCTTTCCTTTGTACAGCAGCTCCTGCAGAACCTTTTCACTGGGTACCCCGGTTCTGCAGCTCCTGCCAGCACAGAACTATGCTTGTGCCAGTGCAATTTAAGTGGAATATTTCATTAAGAGATCAGCAGTAGGCACATGGAAATGGCAGCGATCATTAAGTCTGCATTACTTTGTTTGCATTAGGGAGCGTGTAGAGGCCCCAGGCACAGACAGGGCTGCACAGCACAGGGGGAAGCCAGCCCTGTGTAAATCTCTTTAGACTGCCCTGACACACACTGTGTGCCTTAACTGTGGGGTGAGCAGGCTCTGGTATCTGTTCCTAGATGTTGAGAAGCCCCAATAATGAACATGACAGAAGAGAATAAGGAGATACAGGTGAATTTGCCCCCAGCAATGGTGTGTGGTTGAGTCACGCCGTTTCTGACCCCCGAGCAGAGGTACTTTTCATTACACAAATCCCTGCAGCGTGATTAGTTTGCCTAATACTTGCCCTGCTTTTTCTCAGGGCAGGGTACAAATCCTGGTGCTCCCATTGGTTGGCAGCATCAAGGAGACAGCGAGATTTGTGTGACCACTGTGAGGTGCTTTCTCTGTTACTGCAGAGGTTTCACACCTCGCTCCTGGCACTGCCCAGGGCACAGTCTGCTCTCCACAGTGTTCTGTGAAATGGGCCTGAGTCACCAAGTGGGGTTAGTGAGGAGAAGGGGAGAAGGGGAAATGACAGAAGGAGAATCTTAAAATCACTATGAAGAAAAAGATGGGTGTCAGGAAGGAGATGGATGTGTGGAGGACAGAGAAAGAAAGAATTATGGAGAAACATAATCTGGAAAAACTTCTATCCATGGCACAAAAGACAGGTGCTCTCAGGACAGAGAGTGTGGGTAAATGGCCATAGTGTTGGATGTCATACCCACATTCAGATCCTTTTTTCAGCTTGGGTTAAACAAACAAAGGTAAGGACACACTTTCACAGCATTGCACCTACTAATAACTCCTTTTCTGTTTAGTAATAAATGCAGCCTGTTCTGTGGTTCACCCCACACTTGTTTGGACATACATTGTGTGGGAAGGCAGTGAGTCTCCTCCACTTAACAGTCACAGCTCTGAACACTGGGACAAGGGAGCGGTGATGCAGGTGGGATTTACAATGCAGTCAATATGATAGTTGTTTGTTTTCTCAACACATTCCTTAATCACACTAATAATGGATAAATGCTTTCTTTAAACTGTAAAGAAACATGGACAAATTTTATGATTTAATGCAGCTGGTAGAATTCAGTTAAAACACAATTTGAATCAAGATGGTCTGTGATATCAGGCATGTGATTAAAATCCTTATGACTGGGAATTTGCACACCTTCAGATCTTCATTTCGCAAGGAAAACCACCAGAGACAGGTGTTTAAATCAGCATATCTCTGGTATATTGAGTTATTGCTCTAGCCTCTCTGAGGCTCTGACTAGATAAGCCTCAAACTGGCCAAACCATTTAGATTTAAAAAGTTTACACTTGGCCTTTGCACAGGCAAAGTCCCAATTGTATTAAAATAAAATTGATCAAGCAAATAATTTGTGTCTTTCTATTCTGAGCATGAGAAAACTTCCTTAAAACTGAATGTGTTGGGGAGATAGTGACCCTGGCCAAGAACAGCAACTTCTGCTGGAGAGCCTTGAGCTTCCTTCGGGTGTGCAGCTGTGGATGGTGCTGGGTGCACTGAGGTTTCTTGAGGTGACTGCTGCAGGAAAGTGTTACAGTCACCTAGAGTGAGATTCTCCACACAGAGAACCTCTCCACACGTAGAGATTCTCTACACCCTGTTCCCTCCTCAACAAATTAAAGACACCAGTCAGTGTAACTGTGCCACCCTTGACTGCACTTACGCTTCAAATGGGCTTGATTTGTAAGTGCTTTTATTTACATCTGCTGGAGTCATGCCTACCCTGAGGTGTTAAGGGTTTTTTTCTGAATGCTGCTTAGAATGGTGCTGGTACCTCTTGAATGCAGTGTCATTAATGCCCTTATCTGTAATATCTCTTCAGGGAGATGGGAAATTACACCGAGAAATTTTTTTCTGGCCTTCCTCTTTAGCGGCATGTTTGGTGAAAAGTATTGCCCCCTGTTGCGGACTGGCTTTGTATCTAAAAACAAAAAAAAAATAACGTTTGTATCCTCGCAGATGATTGAACAATCCCCTCTCGGTGATGTGCTCAGGGTTTCTGTTGCTGAGACTGTCACCTGCTGGCCACGGAGAAGCTCGCCAGGATCTCGGGAGCAACATCGGAAGCTGATGGATTAAATACTTGGGTTTGCCTCAAGAAATTACACATTGAAATGTTCCTGGTTTATCTAACTCTAAACAGGTTCTTAATTCTGTAAATGGAGGTAGACCAGGATAGCTTCCTCATTTATAAAACATCTATATTTCATGGAGTTTTAATGCAAAGGAAACCAGGATCTCATCACAGTGAACGTGTGGGGTAAAATGCTGGTTTCAGTAAATTTGACAAAAGCAAGCTAAGCCATAACCAAAAAGCAAGGGAAATGGGGGGAAAAAAAGGAAACAAAAGACTGGTTATCCTGCCTCTGGTAGATTTTTGTCACATTAGACCATGGATACAAGATGACCTTAAGAAAGGGTCACATCTTTGTATTGACCAGCAGAGCTCAACAGGAATCAAAGGACCTTTACTGAAGATCTACACCACAGCTTTCACAGGAAAGGAAAAGAATTGCTCTGAAAATCTCTTTCAGCCCTGTCCTTGTCCTGCCCTTCCATCTGTTGTCACTGATAGCTCATTTTCTGCCAGCCTTTGGGCCAGAATCTCAGCTGGTGTAAATCTGAACAAGTCTGAATTCACAGCTGGAATAAGGGATTGCAGGGTGGTTTATTCTCCTCATTTTGAGGAGTGCTCCCCCGTTCCCCTCCACACCTGAGAGCAGGTTAGCGCAGTGCCTGGATGCAATGTTCAGTTGTGATTTTTCTGTTTCAGAAGCAGAAATGAGTTCTGAGCTGGACAACAGGTGCTGATCTGCACCTGTTATTCCAGTGGAGCACCACTCTCTAGAGTTCTTCATAAAAATCTGGGTTTTTTTCTTACATAATTGAGCTGTGTTACCAGCATCCTGCAGGATTGCTGATAGGAAAGGAAAGCTGGTGCCATGGAGGCTGTTTCATTACAATTATCCTCAGCTCACTTGGTGTTACACAAGGGTATTGCTGCCTGAAAGCATGTCTAAAGTAGCCCTCAAGTTCAGTGCTGCATGTCATACTGAAACTTTAAAGAAGAGATTTTTTTATGGATGTTTTTCCATAAGCCTCTTAGTTCACATCTGTAAAAAATAGATTTCATGCACTTTAAAGATACTTTTTGACTGTGTCTGGAGTCAATCCCTAGCACTGAATTTATGCAAAGTGGCCATATTTTTATTTCTTACTAGAAATTAGAATTATTTATTTGGTGGGGTTTTTTTTGGTTGGTTGTTTTTTGGGGGTTTATAATTTCCCTTTATTTCCCTTCACTCTGTTCTTGTGCCTGGACACTTATAAGCTTTTTTGTTGCTAGAGAACACTGGGTGCCTGGATGTCTGTCTTATGAAAGCAAGTGGCTGCTTAAAAAGAAAACCAGAGAGATTAGAGACTGTGTGAAATTCCACTAAATTCAGTGAAAAGCGTAACTTCAAAGAATTTAGGATCAGATTTCAAATGCATATCATGAGAGATTTTTGTCTGGTGGATTAATACAGGATGCTGAGTCTCAGTCTCCACCCCTGTACAGGACAGATAATGCCATTTACCTCCCCCAGAGTTACCTCCCTACTCACTTCTTGTGCACTGTTGTAAAGAGAAAAGCACTTCAAGGCCATTCTGTGCCAAGAGGACTTGCAGAGCTCTGGCTCACAACCAGGTAGACCTTGGGGCCAGTTCTCAAACACCGACAGGGAGAAACCACAGCCTCTCCAGCTTCATTGAGAGTAAACCAGGCTTTGCCTGAAACGCTCTTTTCAAATTTGTGAATGCTAAACTAGAAAAAATCCCTGTGGCTTCTTTCTCTGCTTGCCACCCACACTCTTGCAAGTGACTTCCTCGGAGCTGGTGGGATCTCTGTTCAGGCAGAGGATGGTCGGGGAGCACTGCTGCTCTAAGTCCTGTACAGCTTTGGGAGCGTGGGCTCTCCAGGGCCATCACAGCCTCTGCAGTCACATCTACCACTTTATTTATCACATGGAGATAGATTCCCTTTAAAACTTCCCTTTTGCTGGTGGACTTACTTTGCAGTGAGACCTAGTGTGAGTTAATATTCTTTTTGAGGGTAAATAAAGGACAGTGGAGATTCTAGCCTAAAGAATGTAGCCTGTGAGTTTTATCCCTGCACTGCGCATATATTTTAATGGTCTTTGCTGTGTGTTTTATTGAGGCTGAGTCATAAGCAAATCTTAGTGCTTTGGAAGGAAGGAAATGGAGTTTGGGCAAAAACATTACATGTCACAAATGGATCCAGCAAAGGGACTGCTCAAGCTGTCAGAATACAGTGATGTATCTTAGCAAAAGAGAGAATTGAAGGTCAAAGAGAAAGTTCTTGTGCTGCATTACAGTTTTCATCACCTGAAGCTTGTCTGGACTCAGTGATGTTTCTGGTGACAGGACTATCACAGTGCGATGAGCCAACCCTGCCTGAGTGCCTTCCCTCAGAAACAGTCCCAGAGATAACAGGGGCTGTTAACTGGTTTGTATCTCAGTGTTAGGATGATGAACACTTGCCCACGGCTTGGGGCTGACACAGTTGCTGTTGTTAGGACTTGGTCAAGGCACAGCATTTTTGACAGTGAAGGGACAGTGAAGCTCCTGTGTTATGGATTAGGATGTTTCCTTGGCAGCTGCCCTTGGGAATGCTGCCCTTGGCTGGGGAGGAGAGAGGGGACCACACCAGCTGAGCTGGGCAGCCTGGGACAAGGTGCTGCTTTTGGGGAGACTCAGCCATGAGTTGCAGCGTGCAGCACAGCATCCAGCCTGTCTCACAGAGATCAGGACACTGCAGAGGCGTGGGCAGAAAGCAGCCAGGCTTGGGGCTCCCCAGGGACCCACTTGGACAGGCACAGCTGGCTGCAGCTCAAACACTGACTCGCAGCCAAGCCTTGAAACAGGGTAAGCAGAGAGCAGCATGTTCTGCCACCAATAGTTTGACTTTGAATTTCTTTAGAAAGTTAAGTGTCCTTTTCCTTTCAGGTGATGCCTGTCTGTTTGAGGTCAGAAGCCTTTTGATCTTCTTCAGGGAGCTCACCATGAGAGAGAGGTTTAGGTGTACCCAATTCAAAGGTGTGCACCTTTCACCCCTCTCCGTGGTGCAGGATGCCACTGCTGTCACACTTTGAGAGGCAATGAAAGGCCAGAGACACTCGTTTGTCAGGATGCCTTTATAGGAGCCACTGCCCTGCTGACAATGGGCAGCCCAAGCCTGCTCCCCCCTGCCTTGTGGGCAGGACTTTGGGTCCTTCCTCTGCCTCCCTTGGAGCTATGGAAGGACAGGTTGTCCTCACTGCAGCCAGCTGCAAAACTGGAGAGTCTGAGGCCCACAATGAGACAGCAGCTTTTGAAGGGGCACTCATTGCCACCAGACACAGCCAGACCAGTGGGGCTGTGGATTAAATTATCACCAGCGAAGCTACCTAGCAAACACAGCTGCAGAAATGGGGCCCCTTTCCTCCCACTCCCTTTGGCCAGCTGATATTCCTCCTACATGGTACAGAGGGATTTTGTTTTGTTCAGGTTCAGTCTGCAAATCTGGCTGATACTGAAAGGAGCTTTGAAGGACATTTGATGTTTCTGAGACCATCAAGGATCACATTCCCACAGGCTCCTTCTGGTTTCTGCTCTTCCTTAGGGTTAATATGGCAGTAGGGAAGAATAAAAGGCCCTTTCTATCTTCAGGATCTAAAATGAAAGAACTGAACAGAAAGAAAATTATAAATTTCATTTTAGAAATATTACTGGTTGAATTTCATGAACTTCTTGGCCTTAAGGAACAATATCCAAGCAGGTGCTGCACAGGCAGAAAGTCTGTGTTTAAATGGGATGTGTGCACATAGACTGTCTCTGCAGCATCCCTGGAAGGGCAGCATGCGTTGGCTGTGCACCCCAGCCCTGGAGTGCTCCCAGCTGGCAGGCCAGAGAGCGTGCCTTGGGGCAGGAGCTGGGCTGCCACAGCCAGAGACTGGAGCCTGAGAGTGCATTTAAGGTGTTGGATTTTGCAAACGTGGGTGCAAGCAGCCCTGTGTTTGTTAGCGAGTCCCTCAGGTGTCACGGCACTGCAAGTATTTTCCAGCTCTGACCTGGCCAGTGCAGAGATCCCACTCCTGGGTGTGTGAGAGCTCCAGCCTCCTGCAAACACAGCTCCAGGTGCTGTACACAGCTATGTACCCACATAATATTTATACTTCACTAATTTGGCAGGTGAGTTTGTACACCCATGTGGAAAAAAAAACAAAACCAAAAAACAACTGGGTTGAATCATTGTTTTGTTTATATTTGGGAGAGAATTCACTTGCCTGTTGTTTGCCATTGCACCCTCAGTAGATGAGGCCTGTGGCCAGCAGGATGAAGCATGGCTTTGTTTTACTATTTACAGTGGCTGGAAAGCACAATGGTGAAGAGTGAAAAAGCATGCAAATAAGTTGTTTATCCCCAGAGATGGATGCCTTGTGCTGTCACAAGCTGTGCTGTTGACTCAACCCAGCTTTACTTTCCTGGAACTGGGGGAGCTGACAAAGCTTCCTAAGGAAGACTCCTAAGCCAGAGGGGTTTTGGTTTTACAACAGCTCCACAAAGCATCACAATGTTTTGATCTAATGGTATAGATTACATGAGAAAGGAAAGGAAAGTGGGAAATAAAGATGGTAAAATAAAATCTCCAAGTGCACGTTTAAAATCCCCCAGCAAAAGTTAAGAGCAGGGTTGAGCAGACAAGGGAGGTGTATGGGGTAAATAGGGAGGCTGGTGACTGACCACAGAACATGGGTTGGTTATTAAAACATTCTTTGTTGTTCAACCTGAAGAGTTCTATACTGAACCACACATAAAAAACTGGGGTGAATTTGACGTTTTGAGCTAAACTGCTGCTAAACACTGCACTGAAACCATCAGTCTGCCTCCCACCAAGAGCATCCTCCTGTGCTGGTCCCTGGGTCTGCAGGGTTACTGCATCTGTCACTGGCAACCCAGTGTCACCCCAGCAAAAATAGGAGCACTAATGTCAGTGCTCATGTCCTTGCTGTGTGTTTGTGCAGAGATACTGCAGAGCATGATGGACTCTGCACTGGACCACAGCTGCCAGATCCCAGTTCCTGACTTTGACACCTGGGAATGCAGGTGGCTGGCTCAGAGGTAAACTTGTGTTTGATCAGCAAGGTCCTTGTGCCTCAGGAGGAAATGGGTGATCAACTCCCTTAGATGTTGTTTAAGGCTAAATGAGCCCAGCTTCTCTCTTATGAACAATTCTATGCAATTTTTTTTTCTGTAAATCTGGCAAGGCATTTGCTCTGTGTTATGGTCCTGCCTACCACTGCAGCTCAGGACACACAGCCTTCGTGCATTTATTCCTATGAGAGTCCTGTGCATTTGGGAACAGAGATGTGGAGAATTTGTGGGGAGTCAGGAGGCTTTCAGGAGAAAAGCAGGCTTTAGTTTGTGCAGTGCTTGTACGCACTGCATTGTGGTTCTCTACCCCTGCCCTGCATTTGCTTTGCTTTAACTGAGACTGAGCATGATCAAATGGTATCATTGGGAAAATGCAAAAGAAAATCATATTTTGTGTTTTGTCTCAGTGTTAACAGTACAATAAAATGCTGAGGTGGGCGCTTAGGCTGCTGATCCTTCAGAATGCAGTTCTCCTATTACAGAGAGCTTAACTTTTAAAGTAAAATAACTTTGCTGGGCATCTCAGCCAGTTTAGAAAAAGCCCATCCACCACTCTGAACAGGAGGAAAGCACTGAACTGAAGCAAACTCCAGTGGCTGCATCACCTGTCTCCAGATTCCCCAGCACGGTCCCACATTTCCCCATCATTCCTGCTGCTGTGGCCGCCTTGGCTCGCACAGGGGGTGTGTGGTTCTGAAGCAGCAGGAGGAGGAGGAGAAGGAGGAGGAGGAGGAAGAGCAGGAGGAGGAGGAGCAGGAGGAGGATGAGGAGGAGGAGGCGCAGGAGGAGGAGGAGCAGGAGGCGCCTCCCGAGGCCGCGGGCTCTCCTGCCCCAGCGCTCCGGCTGGACGGCTGCGCTCAGCCAGGGGGAAGCGATCCAGAAATCCCTGCCTCACCTACAGCAAGCAACTGAAGTGTGCCAGGAGCTTAATTAATTAATGCTCGTAAGACGGCGAGCTCTCCCGAGGAAAGCAGCCGGGCGGGGGTAGGGAGGTGGCGGCCCACGGGCGGCTCGTGGGGATTTCTGATTTTTCATTAGAGCAGCCTGAAAACTTTCTGTCAAAATACTGAGCGGTGTGGTTTCTGACAGCTGGATTAGGTATTCCTTCCCTCAGCCACCCCGAAGATGTGGATTGTTGTGATGTCTGCGCAGTCAGGAGCCAGAGATCAGCCACAGGTGCCAACCCGATACCTGTGCGTCTGAGGAAGGGCTGTTGAGCACGACTGTCTGAATTTTTTCACCAGGAACACAACAGTTTTGCCTAAATGTGGTGACTTTTCTAGTTTGGACAAACTAAATTCGACATTGTGACTTAACTCATACTAAATTGCATCGATTTCATAAAAAAAAAAAAAAAAAAAAAAGGAAAAAAAAAGGAAAAAAAAAAAAAAAGAAAAACCAAGCATCTCAGTGCATAAGAGTGCATCTCCTGCCCCCAGATTCCCTGTCTCTAAATGCTGGGTGTCTCCACTGGCCCAGGCAGTGTGACCTCTGGGCACTGCAGCCTCACTGCTGGGAATCTCAGAGAGGGAGTCCTGCCCAGGAGCTGGCAGTGAGCTAATGTCCAGGTCTGGATAAAGCCCAGCTCTACCCAAATCCAAGCAGGAGAAAGCCACTGTCATTTCTGTGCCAGCTGAATTGCTGGGCTGCAAAAGTCATTCATGTAAGTAAATGATTAGTGACTGATTGGCCTCCATGTGGTAACTCCATCACCATCAATAACCCTAACACAATCTGTGATCCTTCCAAAAAGACCATCATTAGATGGACTGATGTCAGCACAGCCTCCCAAGTCCAAGGCTTTGATATCTTCTCATAAATTAGGAAGATTTTCATGCCAGACAACACTTTAGCAGTCTCTGTGGGCATTGAAGGGCTGCTGCAATGAGCCTCATAAAATTAAATGCTGAATATAAAAAGGAACAAACAACTGTTTGCCTTCAGCATTCTGGAAGTTTTATGAGGCCAAAAGAATTTTAACAGATGTGATCAGATCCCATCTCCTTTTAGCATGGAGTTAATAGCTTTGCAGTTACTGATGCCAGAGGTGAGAAGAGCCACCTGCTAGGACACAAGGGATGTGATAGCAGAGCAGGGTGATGAACAGAAAAAGAAACTACAAAGCCTTGCTGTCAGAGAGAAGTGAGGCTGCAGTGCCTGGTCAGGTGGAGTGAGCATCTCTTGACTTTGCAAACAATTCTTGCCCGTGGTTATCTGGACCCTGATCTGGCTTTCCCTGAAGTTGGTGCCAAAGTGCCCCTTGGGTTCACCACTGCACAACAGGCTCCAGCTTGTTTCATCTGTAAGTGATATTCTGCCCTTGCAAGTGATCTGTGTGAGCAGTGAATGTGATTCCCTGTGCCAGTGATAAAGCTGATCTCATGGGGAGTTGTGCCAATGCTTTTAGGCAGTAAACTTTTGGGCAGAAGTTATGCAAATGTTCAGATTAATTTAGATACTCAAGTAGCCCAGGAAAATCAATGGAATCACTTAGATGATTAAAATAACTTTGTCCAATGTGTTCTCAGCCTCTGTACAGGTCCCTGGCCTGTATGGATGGCTTGCACACAGATCTGTGCACTTGCAAAGATTAAAAAAGAGCATTTTCATTAAGAAAACTTGCTCTGCTTGAATGCAGAGAAGGTGACTCAGTAAAGCAAGTTATTCTTTTCCCACTGGCATGTGTTGTGCCCAGGTCTTTATGTTCCAGTATACAGACACTGTCTGTGAGAGACACAAAAAACTGTTATGCCAAGCTCTGTGAGTCCCTGATGCTTGCCAGTGTGGTTTCTTTATTTTTAGTAGTTCCTGGATAAGGGCTGAATCCATCCATGTGCAAAAGATCACAATTGACAGAGAGGGGAGGCATGCATGTTTCGAGACATGTGCCTGGGGTGGCTGTGGTTATATAAGGGCTCTTTTGACATGACCACTTACATAAAATGGAAATACAGGGGAGGAAGGCAGTGCATGAATGCAGAGAAGGAATCTGGCTGTAGCAGTGGAGCCTGTGCCATGGCAGGTGCTGGGAATGAAGCAGAAGGAGGGTCAGCAGTTTGGTACATTTAGGCCAGCCCAGGAATCCCCAGGTGCTGCTAACTTGGAGCAAGTGGAGCAGGAATCCTCCTGCTGCAGCCCTGTGCTGGATGGCCATGGCAGCCACATGGCAACACCTCTGCAGGCACGGGGCCAGCGAGGCCAGGCTGCAGCACAGTTAATCAGATGCAGTCTTTGGAACTCTCGTTCTTTTAGTTACATTTTAAACTGAAATATGTTTGGTGAGCAGCAGGACACAGGGCAGCGCCAGTTCAGCCACGGCAGCAGTGGGAGGGGGCAGTGCTAGTGCTGGTTTAATGATGTGTGTGTGTGCACAGCCCAGGAAGGATCGCAGGAATGCCCAGTGGAGCGAATGCTCCAGCTGTGGGAGCTCAGCCCCCAGGGCACGATTCACTGCCCTGGAATCCCTGAAGCTGGCACAGGGCATTGAGAAGGGCTTTTCCCAGTGACAATGACGTTTAGAATTGTTTAGGCAGGCAGCAGGTGATCAGCCCAAATCCAAACATGGACTCTTCTCAGCATACAAGGGCCACTACAGCGTGCTCACCTTTTCCAGAGGCAACACTCCTGCTCTGGCATCACAGCTGCTTCACTGGTGCAAGGGCACTGTGCCTGCAGCTGGGAAGGGAGGGAGAACAGAGGTTCATGCCACTTGGCCTGCCCTACTGAATTTCAGACAAGAAATCAGAGATCTCCCATGAGAAAGCCATAACGCATGTGTACTCCTTTGTTTCAGCCTATGTCAATCTTTCCAAGTGTAAAGACCAGCACTGTGTCCAACCAAAGGGTCACAAAGGGCTAAATTTTGTCCCTACAGCAAATTTTTCATCCCATACAATTTGCCATGAGCCATGCTGCCTGTGCGGCTTGTGGCATGGGCTCAGGATGTAGTGACCCCTCTGCGACATCTCTTCTTCTTCACGAGGCATTTCACATTCCACTGCTGAGGGCCACGTCTGTGTCCTCCTGTTGATGCAGTCACCAGGTCCAGCAGCAGGAAGGAGCACCCTGGTGTGGGGTGGGTGTCAGATTTGCTGAGGTTTTAAGAGGTTTCCTTCTGAGGGGGAGGCTTCTGATTGATAACCCCAGGGCTGAACCGGGGCACTGGGGCTTCTCTGGGCGCCCTGCGGGTCGGTGCGAGCAGGGCCCGGTGCCCGTCCCGGCATCCCTGGGAGCTGCGGCCCAGCCCGCCCGGCTTCCCTGCCTTCCCAACAGATGGTGCTGCGACGCCACCGAAAGCCAAAGGCGGGCGTGGAACGGAGGTTTCAGGGAGATTCCCTGCTCCCTGCGCTTTCCCCCACGGTCTTCCAGTTGAATTGGAGCGGGTTTTGTTTTCCCAGAACAATCTGCAGAGAATTTCCTGGCTTCAGTGTTTATCCCTACCAGCCCAACAGCAGGATCTGTCCTGCCCTCACAGCAGCAGCAGTGGGCCATGGCTCCGGTCTTGGTGAGGCTGAAGTTCCACTCTGCCTCCTGGTTTTGGAGATTTTGGCCTCTGCCTGCACAGGCACTGAACTCCAGCGGGGAGGACAGTGGGTGACACCTGTGCCACCTGGCCTCAGTGGCACAGGGCACAATGTCTCTCCAAGAGTGTAACTAAACTGCTGCATCCTGGGCAATACACATCACGTTGTGTTTAGCACGGCTTGGCTCTGCCTGCAGCCAGTAAGGCTGGCTTTGGTCTAGCAAAGGGTGCATGGACCTTCCTGTCCTGCAGGGAGTGCTCCCTTGCCCTGGCTTGAGAGAGAGAGAGAGAGAGAGACTCCTTTTTCCTTGCCCACTGAAGTCATGCTGCTTTTGGTACAGCCTCTCTCAGGAGCATCTGCAGCCTGAGGATCCCTCAGGAAGGTGGAGAGTACAGTGTCTGCCTGAGGAGGACTCTAGAGGTGCTGCGTGGGATTTGGGTGAAGCCTGTGCCTCGCAGGGGCAGGAGCTGATGGCCACGGGGAGCTGGGGCACACTGGGCCCTCACATACATTTTTCTCTAGAAGAACTCTTGGTCCTTTCATAGGTGGGATTGACAGGTCTGTTCCTTCCTCTCCTCTCCCAAGCAGGTGTTGGGAGGATCCTGGTGTCTGGTGTGGCTGTGGTGTGCTGTGAGTTACAGTGGCATTAATCGTGGAGAGGTGGCAAGGCAGAGCCAGCAGCTGTGGCAGGGTGTGAAGGGGGTGGTGCTGGGAGCAGCAGCAGAAGGATGTTTTCTGCCTTGCTCAGGCTGATGTTTGTGCAGAGCTGCACAAACACTCAAACCTGCTCGCACACCCTCCTCGTGCTCCCTGCGTGCTGGCTTCTCTTGGCCCTATGTCCTTGCAGTCTGCCTGCACTTGATGATGAATTTACTTCTGTTGAGCAATAATAGTGCTTAAAGAAGACAATAGGGAAAATAGGAAAATACATGCAAAGAACTGAACATTCAAATTCACTTTACAGGAGTTCATTATGTCACTACCCAGCTCCTTGCAGAGTCTGCATGGCTCCCATCACCAGAAGCATTGCTGATGATGCCTTATCAGTTTGACCTGGAACAGAGGCCAGACAAAATGAGGAATAAAGTAGGTATTTATTGAAAGGCCTTCAAAGGCCACACCCTGGCAATGCAAGAGCCCGGCTGCAGCCCTGCCAGGATGGGCCTCAAGGTGGACACAGAAAAGGGGCCTGGGCACGGGGTTTCACACTTTTATAAGTTATGGTCCATTTGCATCTTGAGGTTAACTGTCCAATTAATAACTTGGAATGATGAAGTTCCATCGTCCTTGCTTGCCCTCCTCTTTCTTACGTTGTTTGTGCTTTTGGGCCTGAGGTTGGGAATGATTGTCCTTGAATCTTGGGCTGGAGAGAATTGTTGTGTCTAACTACCCTGTAAAGAGAACTTAGTAAGACTTAATATGAAGTTAAAAGCTACACACTAAAGCAGAACAGAAAAAGTGTAAAACTTAAGGCATCACTGAGCTGGGGAGAGCCATGAACAGCCTCTCAAAGCATTGATGAAGTCCAAATATTAAGAGACTCAAAAAGCAACTTGGGCATTGATCTGTGAGCTGATAGCACTGTGCTGGCTGGCCAGGACTTTGATTTAAATGAGCACCCAATCTTTCAGACCCAACATCATTCTCTTGCCAAAAACTGAAATTGCCCTTTTCTATCTTGAGGCAGTGAAATTAAGTGATTTCTTTTCAGGTCATGTGCACCTCTGAAAAGCACAGACTGGGCTGATTTTCCAGAAACCCAAGTGAACCCTTGAATAAATGCACAATCAAGTGACTAGTTCCCCTAATTAATGCTGACAATAAAATTTGATCCTCATCTCCATGTAGAGGAAATGATGTTGATATCAATTCACCCTAATTTAATTGAAATTATCTTTGGTGTATGCGTGGCTGTGCTTTGGAATAGTAACAACATTTTGGCTCTATTCTCACATGAATATTTTTCCAGTAGATGCAATCTTATTGATTTCAGAAAAAAAAAAAGTTTTCAATATTGTATCCCTTAAACAAATTTCTGTTAATCTTAATTTCTTGGGCTGAGGTACTGCCCTGGAGGAAGAGCCCTGGTAACATTGATGGGTTTATTGTAGTTGTGTGTGGCAGGTAAAAAACTCAGCAAGGCAGCCAGCCTCCTTTCTTCTTCTGCCTTTGGCCTGTGAGCTCCAGCTTGTAGCACAAAGAAATGACAGGAAAATATTTGCTGAGTGGGGTATTGAGCAGTGTTGTGTCTAAGCCAGCCTTTGTCACGTACCGCTGCTTTGAGGAGAAGCAGGCTGCCCCAAGTGAATGTGCTTCTTCCATCCTGCCCTTACAGCAGCAGCAGTGGGCCATGGCTCTGGTCTTGGTGGGGCTGAAGTTCCACTCTGTGTCTTGGTTTTGGGGATTTGACCTCTGTCTGCACAGTGAACCCTGGAACTGGGTTGGTCTCTGCACAGGATCTTGCTCGTGCAAAGCACCAGAGCTGTTGGCCTGGCTCGCCTGCCTGGTGCTCTGTGCAGGCTTTGCTGTTGGGATCTTGGCTAATGCATCCAGCATTGGTGCTGGTGCAGTCCTGGAGCAGCTGCATCACTGTTGACGTGTCTCTGCTGCTGCAGTCCCCTGAGCCAGTGGCTGTTTGTCACATGTGAACCTCCATGGATGGGTCCCCTGGAGATTCTCATTTCTGCTGGTGTCACCATGAACTCCTGTCCTTCTGGCCAAGCACATCTGCACTGGCTCTAGCATTCCACCCAGGCAGCCCCACTAAGAGATGATAAATCCCCAGTTCAGGGAGGTCTGACAGTTAAATTACTCTCTGCAGGTTTTCTGGGCCCATAAGGTGGGATTTTAACCTGTTGCTTGTGTGCAATATGATTTCTGGCTACTCCCAGTTTGCAATTCCCTGGAGGGCTGAGCCGTGGCCAGCCCTGCTGGGAGTGTGGTGGGGGTCTGAGGAGGAAGCCTGGCTGTGACAGCGACAGGTGACAGTGGCAGTGAGCAGACAGGGTCTCTCTCTCCCCTGGAAGAAGCCCGGTGAGGGCAGGCGATGGAAGGTCAGGTTACAGTTAGCTGCTGCAGGCAGCAGGAGCATCTCCACAGCTGCCCTCTGCAGAGCATGTCCCCAAGATCCTGGATCCCAAAGCTCGGGAGTTTCACTCCTGATGGCTCCCTGCCTTGCCCCTTGTCCCGTTCCCGGTGTGGTGGTGGGTGATGCCCCGAGCCCACCGCGGGCTGCCTGCAGGAGATCTGGGCACAACTGGCCCGGCTTGCCCAAGGGGATAAGAGTGAAGCGTCCCTTTGCAGGGAGAGCTGGGCTGTCTCCTGCCGGGGCTGGTGGCACTAGGTGGCACCGTTGAATTAGGAGCGGGGATGGGACGTGCAGGGCTCGGGAGCCAGCGGCTGTCTGCAGAGGGGCTCGGGGAGAGCTGCTCCAGGCTATGTTCAGCTGGGCTATCCTCTGCCACAACTTTAGCCTCCTCCTAGTGCTGAGGGTACTAGCATCCCTCACGCTCAGAATATCTGAGCACCAGGGCTGCCTTTGCCGCTGGCCCCCGCACGCTTTTGGTCCTGGCAGTTCTCCCGTGTTCCGGCCGAGCGATGCGGGGCCGGGGCGGACGGGGCGGGCGGAGCTGTGGCTGCAGCGGAGCAGGAGGGGAGCGCGGCTGCCCAAAGCCGCTGCAGCTCTTTAATCCCTCGCAGGTACTCTGCAGTCTGGCTGGGTAATTAGCCCCCCTGGCTGCAACTTGTGGCGGTGGGAAGGAGAGGATTTTCCTTTTCCATCTTTCACTTTATCATCTTTCAATTTCTGGTCTTTTATCCTGTTCTTGTCCCTCGTTACAAGGTGTTTCCATAAGCCGGTGCTTTGCTCAAAGTCAGCCTGTACTGACAGAACTTGCTGTGGCCACTGCTGGCAGGGGCACCAGTAAGAGCTGCAACAAGAGCTACTCGAGAGATTTTTTTTCCTACAAGATTTTTATTAAAATATAATATTAATCAAAGCCTTCAGTGGAACTAGTGGATCTAGTTTTTGAGTTTGGAAAGCAATACTTTCTGGGGGTATTGTGATTGTAAATATCTCATGTCCCACTTCTGCAACACAACCCAAGTGTAAAGTAAGGGAAAAATAGTGCTGGGGTAGGAAGGGACAATAGACTACATGCAGAAAAATTGAGACTAATTATCATAACTAATTAAAGTAAGTTGCTGTAACTGTCGACTGACAAATTAAAATTTGCTGTAATGTTGTGAGAAACATGTAAAATATCCTTTTGTTGCAGGAAAAATGACTGCTGCCCAGTTGTTCCTGTTTCCACTTCATGATGATCAGGAGCAAACCCAGTGAGTGGGGCTGTGCTGGGTTGCTGCTGGAATTGTGTTCCTTGTGCTGGTGCAGGGGGTGGGATTGGTTGTGGCTCCTTTGGGAAGGGCACACAGGCTGCAGGGAGTCCTGGGATGGGCAGCAGCAGCCTGTGGGGCAGATGGAGCTCTGTGCATTCAATGGACATCCTTATTTTGGAGCAGGACCAGCCCAGAGCTGCCCAGGGAGGACCTTGGGCTGACTCAGAGAATGCAGTGTGAAGTTCCTGTAGTTACTGCTAATGTATTGTTTAAAGCTTAGGTGGTTATTATATTTATTCTATAAATATATTAACCTATTACCCACTGTAATACTGTAATTGTATAATAGTAATATGTCATTATATGCTTAGGTAAGTTTTTTTACCTTTGGTTCAAGCTTGTTCCTCTATGGAAAATCACTTTGAGCTCTTTCTTCCCAATCTGCCGGCTGGGTCTGCTCCTGCCTACCCAGCATTGACCCCAAACCTGCCTGATTCCCATCCTGCTTCCTCACCCTGGGAAGGGCAATAAGTGAAATACAGTGCAAGAAGCTCATTTCCTCTTAAAATATAAAACATGTCAGTGATCTGTAGCTGTTGCTGCTCTTGATGTCAGTGAATGCTTATTTAGGTTCAAATGTGTTCAGCTCTTTGATTTCCCATTCAGAAAACATGGGACAGGGAATAACAATGGATGAGTAAGCACAAGTTTGGGCAGTCAGAGTTAAAGATGTCACCAGAGATTAGGCATCAGGAGGTTTTTAAAACTTATGTTATCTCTGTAATGCCATAAAGTATCAGTTAATGCATTGAATTGACTGTCACACAGGGGATCAGGACCATGATTAGGCAGTTTCTCAGACTTTGCCTGTCAGCACAAAGATATGCTCTTGGCATCTCTTCCAAAATAGTTCCCTGAGACTTTGTTTTGGGGAGAGACAGATAAAGTTTTCACTGATTAGATGAGGCAGACTTAAGAAACCAAATGGCAGGCGTGATAAAAAGTGATGCATGATGTTGCAGGGGGAAAAAGCTAGAGGCTGCAAGGGATAGAGACTCAAGTAGGGGTGGAGAGACTCTGAAATGAGGATAAAGAAATAATTGGCACTGCGTGTTCATCCTTTCTTCCCATTTTCCTCTTTGCCTACCCTCTGGTTGATTAGACAGACTGACCCATCCTTACACCAAGAGGTTATTTCTTTTAGAAGTGCGGAAGAGACACTGAATCACTGTTTGTGCATGCTGCTGGCAGTGTACAGCCCTGCCTGGTGTCAGTGACACTGGCTGGCCAGGCTGTAGCTGCTCCTTTCCAAGGGAATTTCAGCCTGCTGGGTGTTGCCTCCTTGTTCCAGCTGTCCTGAGCTCTGCTGGCTGCTGTGCAGTTCCTCTCTTTACAAATTTATTGCTGGGTTGGAACCTTACCTTTAGGGAAAACTGTCTTCAAATGAGACCCAAGGGAAAAATGTTGGGAATATTTCCTTGTTTCTGTTTTCTGAGTAGAAGGGTGAGTTTACCAGAGACTGTTCCTGTAATCTGTCTTCCTGTGTGCAGGTACAGTGCTGTGAGCTGTATATCTTTGATTTCTGAGCCTTCCAGACATGGACCAGTTTCTCTCCATCTGCTCATCAGGAGAAGCATGGACAGTGAGTGTTTTGTGATGTTAAGTTGCAGTTTGTTCTTAATGTAGAATCTTTTATTAGCAGAGGCAGAGCCCAGGCAAGCCTTGACTCCTTGAAAGGAAAGCCTTCTCCCAATTCTATTGACCAAGGAAACTTACCTCTCCATCTCAGCCTTCAGCAAGCAGTGGAAGGTGATTTTTTAACTTTCTTTTTTAGCGTGGTGCTGCACAGAGCATATGAAAGGTGCTGTTCTTGAACGTCACTCTTTAAAAGCCAGGGTGCAGTGGGGACACTGTGATTTGTGTTGCTGCAGAGGTACCCTGCAGTGGGCTGTGCATAAGAGGCTGGAGTTAAATGAGCTGCTCCTGAGGCCCCTGGGGACTTGCTTGAGGGTGGCAGGTTTGACAGCAGGTGGAACTTTGCCAAAACCATGCAGAGCACAAGCTGCTTGTCCAAGTGAGGCAATGGAAGCTCCAAGGAGAGCACAAATGGCTCAGCTTCCCCACAGAGTGCTGGTGTTGGTGACTGGCAGCTGCATTCACCTCAGCAGGATGTTGTACAGCAGGTATGAAACTTCAGAGTAAAGGAGAAAGAAATAATGGTTGTATCAAGGCCACTGTCTCAAAAACACAGTCTTACTCCACTTAGATTCTGGTGTACTGAAATTGATAGTTCAGCAGCCACCCTGATCTACTCAGAAACTGTTGCTGAAAGCCTCTCCAATCTCATTTTATGGAAATGTTCCCCATTCTCTGGATTTTTACCTCTTTCCTTTTGAACAGTATCCGTTTTCATACCAGAAAGATGGGAAATGGGTGAGAAGACCTGGACAAGTGTGAAGGCTGCACTGAGGGCCTGATCTGAACTAGGATGAATGCTCTGTGCTTGGCAGGGGAGATGGGCTGTCTGGGAGGATGGTACCTCCCCGAGAGGCTGCACACAACTGCTCTTATGATTGGTATCACCCCCATCCCTTTCTAATCTGACATGGTTGGGTTTTCCATTGTTATACTGCACACCAGCTTGCTACATATTTTTGTGTTGTACAGTGTTAGTTTAGGATGAACTGCAGCATTGTCCTCCCCGCTCTGTGGAAGTGCCTGGAGGTGTTCAGCAGCTCTTGCTACTGTGTGCAGTTTATCTCCTGGTCTCCACCTCCCTCTGCAGCCCACGAGCTGCCCCTGAGTGTGTTGTCAGTCCTTTGTCTGTCCCAGGCTTGGCAGTGGTGCTCCCTGCCCTCCCCTCTGTGGGAGGTGGGACCACCCCCATCAGCTCTGCCTCTTGCTCTATTCACTTTGTGCCATTAAATCACAGAAGGACAAGGGAGGCAGGGTCCTTTGTACAAGTGGCCCACAAAGCCAGGCCACCTGAAGTGTTTACTGTGATTTAGAAAGGGTCTAACCTTTAGACAGCAGGTCTGAGCTTCATTAAACAGCTGGAGCTATTCAGAGAGTCGGCTCCCCCGGGCACTGGAGAGGGATGCAGCCAGTCTGTGCTGCTAATTGCAGATGCTCATCCTTCACTGAGAGCCAGTATCTTTTAAGGGATCAAGGCCACCCCACTGCCTTCAATGTGGGCAGGGCATGGCAGGTCACTATGGCATGGAGATGCAGTTAAGCAGCAGGTTTCTGACTTCCTATTCTTTCCTAGCAAAAAGTGCTGGGAGGACCTTGGCTGTTGCTAGTGTGCTTTGCTTAATTTTTATTCTAGGAAGAGTTCAGTGTGAATGCAGAGAGGGCTTGGATGCCTGGTGCTGTCATTGGGAGGTAGGACACGCAGACCCCCCAGGCAGAAGTTCAGCTCCATGTCCTGGTGGTCCTTCTGGAAGCCTGGGGAGGTCTGGGGCATTGGGTTGTGATGCTACGTCAGAGAGGTCTGGGCTACGCTGCAGGGGAAAAGGAGAAATTGAGGAGTGCAAAAACTGCAGGAGCACAGATGAACTCTGGGGTTTCCTTTGTATTTTCTGGGTGTGCTTTGCAGTGCCGAGCCCAAATGTAAATACAAATACAATATAAATACTTATTTACTACTAATACTGTGTTTTCTCTATCCAAAATTACCCTGCTGTAGTGTGAACTCCATCATGTTGTTAATTAGGGATGGACTAGTGAACCTCTGAGATTCAAATTCTATGTATTTCTTGCCTTTTAACAAATTACTGCATCTTTGAGCTTGTGCCAACTTAAATTTTAAACCTCTGAAAAATTTCTAATCTTCTCAGCCGATTTTTTTTTACTATTTTTAAAGATTAAATATCCATTGAACATAGATCTTGATGCTGATTAGGGTGCCTCTTAAAATGATATCTGTTTTTCCCTACATATCTTACTTGGGGTCAGGAATGCTTAGGAGATGCTCTTTCATCAGCCTGGTACTGAGTGGCTGTAATGATGGTGGAATAGCAGCTGGCTTAGACAGTTCATGGTGAATGCAGCCATGTAGGAGGTTTGCAGTACATTCACATGAAAATCATTCATCTGGAGAGGTCAGATGCTGAGCATGGTTTCCTGTTAATGCATATTGGAAATAGAGAGCAGAGTTGGGGTTTTTCAGGACGGGTATTTGCCAGAGCCTGATCCTGGGCTCAGGGGTCAGACATTGCATGCCATAGCAGCTTCTGAAAAACAGAACTCTCTGGGGTTACCAATTACTTGCTGATTTATTGAGTCAGGTTTTGGTTCATTGTAGTTTTATAAGAGCAGAATAATTTCTGGTGAAATTTTCTGTGTCAGCTTTGCATTTTGGGAAATGTATTACTTTTCTGCATGGAGGAGAAAGACCTGAGACTAAAGTAAAGTTGTGGTTGTCCTGGGTGAACCCAACCCCCTGATGGTATCTCACATCACCTTAAGTATTAAACTCCAGTGGTTATTTAAACAAACTATAAACTATAACAGACACTAATCTTCAGTTCCAAACACAGCCTTTCAGCACATTATTGTTTTGTCAAAAAGTCAAGTTTTGTTTTCTTGCATTTTCTTACGTAGGCAGGTCTGTCCTCATTACTGTAGACTTGTTCTTGTTTTATTCTTGGGAGTTTTGTGCCATAGCAAAACTTTATTTGAGGAGTAGATTCATAGAGATAAAACCCAGAAAAGTTCCTAGAGGTAACCCAGGGAAGGACCAATGCTGACCTGTGTAAAGGTATTTGTAAGCCATTCATGTCCTTAAAGCTCCTGAGGCTGGAATTAGAGAAGTTTCATTGACACTTCTAAACTGATGCTAGGACCCTTTGTAAAAGTGTGAAAATGCATCTTCCTCCCAAGATTTCCTGGGCTTTTTTCTTTCCTCTCTGGATGTAGCATTGGATTAAGAAACAGCAGCCAGGACTGTCTGACCCACTTAAGATAAAGCTAAACTCAAGAAAATGCATTGTCATCTCTTAAATAAGAGCTGTAAAGGGGAAGCCAAAGGAGGAGTATCACCCTGCTCTTCTCTACCTCAAAACTGATGGCACTGTGTGCTTCTCTCCAGTTCTGCCACAGGACAGTAGCTGTGCCCTCTTACAGAGATGTCAATCAAAGGGCTTTGCCATCATAAGCAATAACTCTTGTTATCTTGACAGCTGGTGGCAAGAGTTAGAAGATTCAGAACTTTCCCAGAGGAGGAGGTAAGACGAGAGCAAGCAAAGTTAATGCAGCCTCCTGATGACTGGAGAGGTGACACGGTGGGCCAGGGTGGGGCTCTGAGGGCTCACAGTGTGGATGTGGCTTGTGCTGCCCACCCCGAGTGGGCTGTGCTGGATTTCCTGCCAACAGCGTGACTGCAGCCACACCACCACCACCAGGTGACTTGGCAGGTCCAGGCTCTGCTCCCCAGCAGGACTGGGCCGGCCAGGCTCTCTCCTGTGTTTCTATTCGTTCCAGCTTGAGTTTACAATTAGCTCAGATACTTTGTCTGTCTCCTGCGCCTGAGTCATGCACAGCATCTCCCTGGTTGTTGGGGAAGACAGCGAGGGGGTTGACACCATGATTGCAGCATCACCTTGTGCTGTTTAACCTTCCTTATCAACACAGGTGCTCACCAAATCCTGGACCCCAAAATACAGCCTTGCAGGTGTCAACACAGTGTGACAGAACGTCAGGACTCAGCTCAGATGTTTGTTCTGCTAAAGTCTGTGCTATGTGAATATCCACATAAGCAGTAAAATTCCTCCCTAAAGTGAAGTCACCCTTGGCAATGGTCAGCTGAGGAAGTTGAGAAGACACAATTAACAAGGTGACTTTAGCAGGCTTAAAAATAGGTCTGTGGAAATGCTTTTAAGGACCTGGAAGGACTTATGTCATCTTGCTGGGGGCTGTGTAGAGGAGAAAGCTCTATGGAAAGGTAAAATGGGAAAGTAAAATGGAGGACAGTTCTTATATAGCTGTTCCAGATTGTTCTAAGTGTTTTGGGGTCAGCAAAGATCCGGGCTTTTCATTTGATTATAGCACTGAGCAGGTTGTTAATCACACAAATGAGGACTTTGTGGTGCTTTAAAATAAACAATACATACAATTTAATGTTTGTGGCTTGTAAGCACTACAAGCTTTGTTACTGTCTTTAGAGCATGGCTGTGTGGTTTATAGATTGGTGGTCTGTGGTGCTCTTAAATGCGCAGGACCTGTGCTAATGAAACCTGGGTGCTCCTATGGTGTCAGGGCTGGACTCACCAAGAACAAATCCTTTGGGTGACTTTCAGGCCCTTCAGAAGCCTGTTGGGTGAGAAGTCCAGGTTCATATTTAAAGGTGTGTGTGGGGACTCATGTAATTTCAAAATGAGACACTTCGGGTTGTTTCCAAGCATGTGCTTTTGAGGAAAAGACCCTTTTAGTTCTTATAGTCTTGACATCCAAGTGATCACAGTGGGTATGTGGCTCAGGGGTCTGAGCATAGACGTTCTTCCTGAGCTCTCTGAGGGGCACTGAGCAGGAGAGATGCCACTGACTGGTGGAGAGCTGGGCCCCATGACAGGCATTTCCCAAGCCAGCTGTAGTTAGGCAGCTGTGGTGGAGGTCAAATTAGCTGAGTCTCTCCTTCTCCTTCCTTCCTCCCACGGGCCCTTTTACAGTTGTTTGCAATTTATAGTAAAGCCCAGAGCTGTTCAGCTCGTGCCTTGTGATGATGTCTGCTCCCTCAGCACTGCGTGGAGTCAGGGCTGTGGCAGCTGCCCTGGTGTAGCAGGACAAGCCTTTATCCAGAGGCAGCACCTTGTGTCCTATTTCTGGTCCCACAGAGCCACCCAAACCCCAAGTCTTCACCTTTCTCTTGGTGGAAACAGATTTGCAGCCTGCAGTCCTAGTGCCAAGGTACTTTCCCCAACTTTTGGATTTTATCCTTTCATGTTTGTTATCCTTGCTTTAGCCTCTTGCTGCTGCCAGTAATGTGTGCTGTCCACACCCAGCTGTGCCAGAAAAAGCATTTCCAGCAAAATGATTCTAAAATCTGGTTTGGTTTCTTCTCCATTAAATAAAACTTTCCTTGGTAAGGAGGACACAATAAATTATGATCTGGGGATAAAGAAGTCATATGAAGGAAGACAAAAGCTTTGTTTTCCTGGTGAGTAACATCAAACAGGAGCCAGTCTGAATGTGTGAGTCACCCTGACAGATAGGCAAAGATCTTGTGCACTGCTGGGAAACATCACTGAGGATGGAGGGGGGAACCTGAGCATTTCACAGCAGGAATATCAGGACAAAAAACTTTCAGGATTTTTTTCCCCAGGAAACTGCAACCATGTGACTGTTTTGCATAGTTGAGAAACAGGCAGAAGATGTGAGTCAATCTGAAGCAACCACTGGAGAGTTAATCTCCCTTTGAGGAGGTTTCCCCATCTTTCTCAGTTAAATCTTCTATCCAAGTGGTCCTGTCTCACTCAATTAAACCTGTAAGGAACTTGACTGTGCATTTCATCTCCCTGGGACCGAACTGTAAATTGGGAGCATATAGCTGAATTAACTTCCTGAGCTGAAGCATAGAAGAACTTTTCATTGGAAAGCATGATTTTGGTTCCTCTTTTGGATTCTTTTATTTTTACAAAGCAATCCCAAGTGCTAGTGTGAAACTGACTTGCAGATGAAAACTAATGAGTGAAATTACTGCCTTAATGAAGAAAGTGCTACTAGCAAGTTGTGAAAAGTACTTTAGTCATAATTAATAGAATAAAATTAATACTAAACTTTAACTCTTCTCAGGTGTTTTAATTAATAATTAAGTTTAATATTGGTTATGACACATCTTTGCATGCTCTCAAATGCCTGTGACAGGGCAGTCGGGAGAGCAGAGCAGTTCTGGAAGCTTCTGTGATGACACATTCATAAACATAAGGCTGGAGGCACCTTTGTGATTTCCTTGTGCTATCCTGTGTAAATAACCCGTGTGATAAGATCAGAGCATTTGGGCCCAGGGTGTTGTTACATGAGGTTACATGAGCCATTTCTAGTCTTTGGTCAGTCTGTAAAGTGCAAGTTTTTCTCATAAGTTTCATTTATCATCCTTTTAGAGTACTTCAGGTCCCTGAAAAATATCAGCCAGGGAATGGTCTCTGATTTTTTTTTTTTTTTTTTTTTTTAATCTAGCAGGTGCTGCAGGATATTTCCAGAAATATTTGACTGCACGATAGTGCTGGTGCCTGTGGAGGCTGGGCGGCAGCAGGTCTGATCCCTGTGGTTTGCAGTGGCTGTGCTCTTTCTCAATGCTTGTCTCCCCAGTCCCAGGCACTTATTTCTCACAGCATTCTGCTCCATGTGGATAGGTTTAAAGCACTTCTGGGGGAGCCTGCCTTGCGTTTAAGCTTCCTTCAGAATTGCACAGGGCTGAGTGGAAACTGGGAGACTTCCTGAGCTGCTCTGGAAGGAGCTAACAGAGGAGGGGAATGTGTTGTCTCCTCTGACCCACAGTGTGGTAGCACCCCTCCCAAAATGTAGGTTTGGATCTGAGCAGCTGGGGAGATTGTAGGAATACTCCTGCTTTACCCCTCTCCTGTGTAGAAGTGCCTTGCTCAGTTATGTTGTGCTTTCAAATATGTCCAGTTTCAGAATGAAACTGGTGTATGTCCTAGAGGTTGAAAGATGGGAAATGTGAGGAAGCAGAATCCTTCATTTAGTGAACAGTGTGTGACTTTTTACAGGATTGGAGCTCTGCCTTAACGAGGCCACTCTTACCCGGGCAGGAGGATGGCTGGGACATGAACAGTTGTTTTCACAAGGTCATTGCCTTTGCCTGCAGGTGCTTTTGGAGCCTCCTGTTACACTGATCCAGTGGTGAACATATTTGAAAGCATTGTTTGGAACAGGTGACTCTACTGCTATTTTTGAAGCCAATCCTGTAAAACCAGAAAATCTCAGGCAATTCCTTACCTCTTCCACCTTTTCTCCAACCCTCAAGCTTCCTTAATGTTTTCACTGTTGCTGCATTCTTAGAACGTTCTATGAATGTGCAGCAAACTGTAAGGAACCACTACAGATTGGTCAAAAGTGAGCTTTGAGTCCTCATATGCAAATATTCATCCTGGGAGCATGACTGGGTTGTTATCTAGTCAGGGAGTAAACAACTCCTGAATTACATGTCAAATCTAAACTACACCAAATTTTGAATTTCAAATCTCAAATGCTTGCAACACAGTTCACATAAACAAGTTACAGATCAGAAATTAGTCACTAAAACCATTGTGACTAACTTTAAATAACAAGATAGATAGGGAGAGGGGTGGGGGGAGAAAAAATCTGCTCAGAGATAATTTGCAAGCTGAGTAAAATAATATTAAAATTATTCATCCAGCTTATCAAGCTTGATTCTTGAGTAATGTTGTGTCATTGCTAGCAGGTGGTGGGAGAAATGGCACAGCATACCATAATTAGTAATAGCTGTGTATTTTTGTTGCTACTTCATCTGTGTGGTTTATGTCCAGATGGTTTTGAAAATGGAATCAAGATAAAATACAACTTCCTGGATCAGAATTTGCACTCTAGTTAATGATATAATTAAGAGCTCATTATTGTTTTAAAAAAAAAATCTAAATTGCTAAGGAAGATTATTAGATGTTGGGGTTATTTCAACTTTATTGCTGGATTTCTTTTTTATCTCAGTATTGCATGAGAGCACCATCACAAGTTTGAGTTAAAAAAGCCATCTTACCATGTGGTTGCATACAGTTTTTTCTTCTTGGTGCAGATGCTCACCATGTAACTTAGCCCACCTTGGAGTGCTGACCCTCAAAAGACCCATAATGGAGAAGTTTGGCTGACCTGTGGTAGCCAGCACTGTCAGCCTTGGTTCAAAGGACACTTAAATGGCTGTTTTCCCATGAAGGGTTGTTGGGTAGCACAGCATTGAACTGGATGCAGCAGGAACTTCCTCAGATGGTCCCAGCCCTCACTTAGAGCAGTAATATTTATTCATGAATTGTGCTTGCTGGGTTATAGAGTTCTCATTTACATGTCTGTAGCATTTGCTAATACAATTCTGCTTTCAAGAAATCTTCAGTTCCAGCAAACATCCTTTCAAGTTGCCCAAATCTTTTGACCTGGCATAGTGTTCAGCTAGGAAATCTCCAAAGAATTTCTTCTTTCTCATTTTGACCCCATGGGCAAGACCATAATCTTGCTGGCATACAACAGCAGTGCTGTTTTTCGTAACTGCAGTCTCAAAGTGCAGAATTTTAGTCCCTGTTCTAGCTGAAGAACACTTGGTTTTCTATCACCCTAGGTTTAGACATCTGCCAAGTTTAGGGTAGCTGTCTCCACTCCTGTATGCAGTAGGGAGAAACAGCTCCAGATCCGTCATATTCCAAGAGAAGTGTCTGAATTGCAGCTGCTTGTGTGATACCTATTTACCACTTAGTGAGGTGAGATGATTTTCACTGTGGTTTCCAGGTGAGCACAGTTGGTCACTATTTGGTATTTACATGTAGGAGAGGCCCCTGTGCTGGGATGCGTTTGCAGCCCTGGAGAGTTGTCCTGCTGCCCTGAGCTCCCAGAAAGGAGAGCAAGCAATGAACGTGTGCCCTTTTCCAAATGAACTCGGTAAAGTTTGTTCACAGGAATTCAAACCTCTGGTGAGTAACTCGTTGCTGGGCAGAAGAAGAACAAAGCAAAATAAGCTGTGGTGAGTGTCCTCTGGGGATGCAGGGGAGGCAGGAGCTGCCCCCTGGAGCAGCTGCTGTGAGGCAGAGGAGGGTGGGGTGTCTGCTACTGAGCTGGGTGAGCAAATGCCTGCTCACAGCCCGTGTTACTGGGCAGGGGGAAAAACACCTCCATCAGGCTGAACTGAGGTGCTGTGGGTTTATTTAACCCAGCCCATGATTCTATTTCCACAGGTTTTGGTGCAAGAAATGTTGTAGCTCCTAGCAGAAGGCTGAGTCGATGTGATAAAACTAAACTTAGGTAAGACAGAGGGGCTGGAGACAGGAAACTAGGGAGAAGAAAATGAACAAACCTTCTTTCTCAGAAAGGGTGGAGGGGTTTGTGGGAAATTCCCTTATCTCTGAAACTGAATTTTGAAAGCCACAACCCTCATCTGCTCCTAAAACTTTTTCAGTACCTGTTATTTTCGCTGACCTGTCTGTCAAAAGGAGGTGTCTCTGGCAACAGATTAATACAAGTTAAAATATATATGGCACAAGTCTCTGTAAGACATCTGCCTTATCTTTACATAAAGAATTAACAAAGAAGAGCTTGAAAGAAATGTAATAAATTATTCAAAAACCTCCTATGCTTTTGAAATGCTAACAAGTCAAATCCTTTGAGACTGCTTGATCAGATTATGGTGTATCATACAGTAAATCTAATTGGTTATATTCAGTCCTGAATTATCAGATTTACTAGTTAGGCCAAAATAATTTAAACAGTGCTGAAATAATGCCAAATGATTTTAATTAAAATAAATTCACGTTTATGAAATAAGGAACTCTACCCATATTCTTTACAGTTTGGGAGCTGGGAATAATTTCCTCTTTTACCAGACCACTGCTCAGCAGCAGTGCTCATAAATTCCTTCTCCCTTTTTTTGGGTGCCCAGCTTGAGACTACAAATGCCTCAATTTACTCAGCCTGGGACTTTCTGAGAACCAGTCTCCTTTTAAGGCAAACCACAATAAAGACTAAACATACACTGAAGTGATTGGCTTCAGGCTCAGATAAATGTTATGGGGGAGAAATAAACTTGCTGTAGGACCCACACCTTGGTACCTTCTTTGTATGTGGGTTAGGACAGATCCTTCCAATTCACTTGCATTTAGGTCTGTGAATCACGTTCTTCATCATGACCTACACTGGAAAAGGAGGTACTTCCTGCCCCTTCCAGACACTGCTGTGAGTGGAAATACCTATAAACTCACAGGCTTTCCCCTCCACAGATGGAGCTGGGAAATGCTCTCCTGCCCTGCCTGTGTGACTACCACCACCACAGCCCCCTGGGCTGAGGGGCACCAGCTTCTGCTCCAAGAGAACCTTGAAGGGGAAGGTGAGGAAAGATTTTAAGGCATGATCAAGTTGACCTCTGTGGAAATGATTGAAATTTCATCTGCAGCATTTCAGAATGCAGGTCTGGAGGTAGTTTTGCTCTGCAGCCCCTGTGGTGTGAGAACCAGACATTAGTGGTGATTTGCTGCTGTGTGGGCTGTTAACTACTCAAAAGGAGCTGCTGCAGATCTGCCCATTGCAGATGTTACCAGGCCTTGCTTTATGAGTGATGTGAAAAGGGATAAAAACTTCTTTAGGCTCCTACTGGGTAATGATGCTGGTCCAAATCACCAGCCTGTGCAGATCAGCACAGCTCCACTGAAATCCATAAAGATTGATCGACTGAGCAAGGTGGAGGATCTGCACTGCTGGCCTTCACTAAATTCTGCTAAAGCTACTGGGCACTTCACATGGGCTTTTGCTCTGGGGGAGGACAACTGAGTGGTTTGAGAGCAGTGAAATATTGATTTGGAGAGACACCACTAAGCAGTTTGCCCTAGTAATCAATTCCAGAACAACATTAGCATAAGTCAGGATTAGGGAAGGAGCATGTCATTGTAAAAACTGTGCTGGCTGAGAGACAGCCAAGATGGGGTGGAGGTTTAAGGCTTTTGGGTTTAGTATTTGGAGGGGGGTTGAGACACACAGGAATGTTTTGTTTAAAATTGCATACATGTCACCAAAGACAATGCAGTAAGTTGAAAGTTTGTCCTTGCATCTCTCTCCCCCTTCATATGGGGTGGGAAGAAGGCATATCTGTGATTCTGGTTCAGAAGTCTTGATTTGGGCACTGGCTTCCTACCTCCCCTGGAATTAGGAACCCAGCAAGTGACTCTGGACAAACCCAGGCAGCATTGCTGATGTTGGAATGGCTTCAGGGAGTGTGTTTGAAGTAGGACTCTTGTCTCTGCACTGCCACTGCTGCTGATGGCCAATAGGCCTTACCAGAACATGTGCTAAATTATGTGCCTTGTGCATGGAAGTTGTGTTTGGTGTGGGAAAAACATCCATTAATCCTGTGGCCCCGGTGAATTTATACAAGGAAGTAGGAGAGCTCTTCGTGCAGTGCAGGCTGTGCCAGCTGATTGCTGTGGGCTTGTAATCTGTACCCCACGTGAACAAGACTGCAAAGACTTGAGTTTGGCAGAAGGGCGATATGGAATTGTCTAAACAGGTTGAGAGTGTTCACAGGATTTCTTGAAGTTTGAATCATTAAAAATCTGGCTATAGGAAATAGCAGGATTAGTCTGCTGATTTACAAATTATGGGCTCCTTGGGAATCTAAACTTCATAGTGGAATTAACTTCAGCAGCTGACTAATTCATGAACTGAAAAAACTTCTGGTTTTTGTCACTGGCATTTCAAACCATATTACAATCTTTTAGCTACTCCATTGCTTTCATAAGTTTAGCTCAAGCACACAGAGCAAATCAAATCTTTTGTCAGTTGCTATGACTGGAAGGGCAGGTCTTTCCCAGATGATACCTATAGAAGAAGTCCTTACTCCATTGCAATAAGCCATAAAATGCATAATTATTTTGCAGTCTAAACTGAACAGTGTTCAAAATGGAATTCCTTCCACCTTCTCCTCTGGTATCCAAGACAGGCCATCATTAGTTGGTTTGAAAGGCAAAATATTGAAATTTGATCCTGTAGACTCAAGTCCATGACAATAGATAACACCTTAAGTGCTGTAATCATAGCAGAGTGATTAAGAGGGTTATCTTGCATATGTGTGTATCCCTGAAAATCTGCCTGGCTTCCTTGTGGAGTTTCAATTTTTATTCACATCCCATTCTTGTAGGGGCTACTGTATTGAACCATACAAAAAATCCATCTTTTGGCAACCTGTTTCTGTCACTGGCTGGCAGGTGATTGAGTCATTAACTGCTGCTTTTGTTACCTGTTACCTGTATGATTTTGCAAGGAATGAGTTATCAAATGCTGTATTCAGCATTCAGAGTAGACTCAGAAAATGGAGGTAATGTTTCTCTTCAAAGCCCCATGGGGGTTGCTCAGGCATTACTCATTCTGTGCTCTTTGGAAAGGTGCATCTGCAGGAGCTAACCTTCCCATCTTTTCTCATGGTTTTCACTGTTCTCCCTTTGAATCCAGTGCATTTGCTCTCTCTACACTTGCATGCAGCTATGGAAGGAGCTGTGGGAGTTGTCTTCTCTGTGTAAATAGTAAATATGTATTTTGCCCCGAATATACTCATTTCACACATACACATAGAAATGCTATTTTGCTATTCCACATTCTATTTCATTTTTTGCCAGGTCCTGGCAATAATTGGTTTGGGATTTTTCTCTCATTTGTTTCCTTCTTCAGACACAGTAATTTTTACTTGTGCCAGGATCTATATTATTGATCTTGTGTGGTTTGCATCACTCTGGAAAATGTTTCTATTCCTATTCCAATTGGATTGGCTTGGGCTTGCTGGCCAATTTGAGAACTGGCAAGCTCCTAAGTGGCTCCTGCTATCTGTGTGATACAGTAAAAGGAAAGATTCAGCTGCAATGTTTCTGAAGGGGGATATTTGTTAGGGCTACTTGGTGTTTGGAGGATCTGGTACAACTCTTTGACTTTCTAGCCCTCAGGCAAATTAAATTGTTGACTGTTGTCAGTGTCCCATAGCTTCCTCTGGCTGGGCTTTGTCTTGTGGGCTATTTAAGTTATACAACTTGCCTTGTGTCCTTAGAGCAACAGCTTTCCCAGAAAACCAGGAAAATTTCCTGATGTTAACTATGTGAAAATATTACAGAATTCTTGCATAAGACCTGTTTGTGCCAATAAAAGATTTTTTTACACAAAATATATGTCCATTTCTATTTAAAAAAAAAAAAAAAAAATGTTACTGCACTTGGTGCAGTTATAGTGATAAATGTGGTTGGTCCCTTCCCAAGCCAGCCAGCACTTCAGAGCAGGAATGGGAGGAAGCAGTGAGAGCAGCCCTGAGGTTTGGATGAGACACTGGGTGGCTGCCTCTTCAACTTCTGTTCCGAAGCCACTGTTTTGGAGTTTGTACCCTGAACTTGCCCACCTTTCCAATGTAACTTATGGGTATGTTCCCCTCACAGACTGAAAAAAACTGTTTCCCCAGCCTGAAGGTGTGCAGCTCTGCTAAGGGGCACTGAATCCAAACAGCATCATCCCTAAAAAGTTGCAACAAGGGTCCATTGAACTTGTCTGTGTGTTTTTTCCAGGAGAAGCATCAAGATCAAAGTCTGAGAAAACCATTTGATCTTCCAGCTGTAAACAACTACTAAAAGAGAACATATGCTATATTTAATTACCCTCCATTGAGGTGCTTGCATCCAAACTCTGACAGCTCGTAGAGTTTCTTTTCCCCTTGTTTGAAGCGAGGGGTAGTTACAGGGGATGGGCATTGTGAGAAAAGGTGAGTAACGAAGGTAGAAGAGTTGAACAAGTTTCAGTCCTTGAGCCCCTTCTGTTTCCTGCTGGAGCTATTGGAATGCAGCTGGGATGTTGTTCTCGCCTTGGGTGTGTATCCAGGGTGCTCACTGTCCCATTCCTGTACTCACTGGCTGTTCTCAGAAACATCCTCCAGAAAGCTCTTCCCTGAGTCCTTATTCTCAAAAGTCTTCTTTTATATGTGTCCTCCCAACAGTAAAACTGATAGATGGCTAAATCTGAAGAGTAGGTCCCAATTTTATAAATAATCATCAAAAAGACCTTACTTTGCTTCCCAAATACTTGAACAAGATGAAAGAGTGACCTAATCACACCAGAACTGCAGGGTTTATAGTGAAGATGGAGCATTTGTGTTTTGAACTATCAGAACATCAATCCCTGTCTCTAATTGAATTGTCTCTATTCTGAAGTTCATGTCTGCTTTTGCATTTTAGAACACCACCCAGATATCAAAATTCAGAAGAAGGCAGTGGAATTCCTAGTCATTTACGTGAATTATTGAGTCATTACTGTAATGAAAAGTAATTATCTGCTACCTTGGAAGGTCAATTCATTGGATAACTGAACAAAGTGGACTATTTCCAACGGCTAGAAGCATTAGAAAAAGTAGGCAAGCAGGTAAAAATCCAACACAACAAATGTCCTTATCTTTTTCATGAGGAGACCTGCTGGATTATTCACAGGATTTATATCAAGCAAATTTACAAGATTTAAGGTTTGACAGATTCTGCCTCAATGTTTGATACTTCTGAGAAGTAATAATAGGTAGTTGAGCTAAATTACATCCCTGGAAACCGATTTTTCTTCTTCATTCCCCTCTTTCCCAAGCTTCTTAAGTATGATTTTGTTCTGAAACAATGATGCATAGCCATGAAATGGCTTTGCCCTTTATCACTCCAACATAGGAGAAGATAAACTGAACAGACCTGTTTATTCATTTTGGAGGAAAAACAAAATTAAAAGGCTTCTGTGTATTGTGGTAATGTAATTCCTAATCAATGACAGTGGGTTTAACAGAGATTTATGGGTTTTTAATTTGTAAGATTAATGACTACATACATTGATTCTGTCAAAATGACAGTATCATGGTCACGTACTTCATGGAGCAGATAGTGACCTCCTGCCAGACACGTCCTTAAGGAAATGCAATTATTGCTGCCCATTTTACAGTGCTTAACTTTTTTCTCTTAGTAAGTGACAACAGAAAAGGTTTTGGGCATAAATTAATCTTTCTAGATGAACTGCTAACCCTTCATGCCTAGCAGCTAGTTTCATTAACTCAATGCCTGCATACTGTTTTCTGGGGTGTCCCTGACAAACACAATAAAGCAGTGCCAGAGGTACCATCTGCAGGCTCTCTGTGCAGGATCAGATCTGCAGCATGGCTGTCTCACGCTGGACTTCACCACTGCAGCAGTCACTGCCAGGGCAGTGTGTGGGACTTTTCCAAACGCACACAGAGCACAGGGCTGAGCTCCACAGCCTGCTGTGGGCAGGTAGGAAATGCAGGTGTGGGGGGATATCTGCTTGTGCTGTGGCTATTCCCAGGACAGTGAAGTTATCACAATGTCTGGTTAAGTGTCATTCCGTGAATATCTGGTGGCCTGTGTCCCAAGGGCTGAGTGAGGTGCCAGGTCTGGGACACGGTCCAGGCTGAGAGCTGCCATCAGTGTCACTGCTCTGCTGCTGGGTGGCTGAGATGTGCCATGCTTGCCTGTACATCTCCTGCCCTGTGCTGGGGGCAGGACACACCAGCACAGTCTCTCCTCTGCACTTGAATGTTCTGCTTGTTCAGGACTTGCAAGGTGGTTCTCCCGCACCACCCCCCCAGGGATTTCAAGATGTAGAAATGGCTAAAATGCATTAACAGCCATTGTGGAAAGTACACTCTGGCCTGGTCTCCTGGATTTTAAAGCCCTGGTTCTGTTTCCACAATTCGTAGCCTTCTGTCCATTTATTACTTCTCTTAGTGTTTCGTATTAGTCCTCATGTGCATTAGGGGCAAAAAGTGTAGCATGAAGCTCTTGGCCTTCCCCTGCTAATGACCTGGTTTGGTGTGTGTTAGGGCCCTGTCCTCTGGAGCTGGCTGCTTGTCTCAGAGCAGAAGCTGTCAGCATAACAAGGCCAGCGTGACCTAACTGGCTGACCTGGATGTTGGTATACATTCCCTGGAAATATGCAGAGTTCTTGTTCCTGAATCCTTAAACCATTGAAAAAAAACTTCAGCTTTTCCTCTACAATCAAGCTATGAAGTAAAGAGTCTTTGCAACAGAAACTTGTCCCAAGTGACCAGATGTGGCACTGACAGCATTTGGTGCTATTGATGGAGCCACCTTCAGCTTGCTACAGCTTTCTCAGGTGACACTGGCTGCAGCACAGCTGTCCCTGCGTGCAGGCTGTACATTGTGGTTCCCTGAGGGAGGCAGGGGTCTTCTGGAAATCATGCATTGGCTTTAAAGTGGCTCTTTAATGTAGGATCACCTATTTTCAGCAATCCTTCCAACAGATTTCAGCATCAATGAAGTTCTCAAAACAAAGTATTTATTAAAAATAAATCCAGGCAGTGATCCTGAGGAGTATCCCCAGATCCTGGAGAGCAGCTGTCTATCTTACTGCCAGGTCTGGAAAACAAATCTCTGTACCTGCTGAGAGGCCAGCCTGGCCAAACCTTAACAGTGTGCCCAGTTCATTATAAACTGCATTCACACAGTGCTCATGTGCCTGCAGGTATTGGCGTGTCCTTTGTCTGACTCTGCACCAGCTCAGCCTTCAGGTCTTGCTTGTTTATTTACATCAAGGAGAGGTTGGGTTTAGGAACCGTAAAATTGAGATGTCTTGGTGAGGACAATGTGATTTAAAAGGCTCATCCAGATGAGCTGCTTCTGAAATATCATTTCTTCTGATCAGCCGGTGCTGAGCTGGGAGCTCACTGGGCACGAGCAGCTCACATTCCCGAGCCCCTGCGCTTCTGAGCTGTGTCACAGACCTCACCCATGAGCAGCCTGTGGCCACTGGGAATGAGCTGATGCTGCCTGAGGAGATGGGGCTTTGCAGGTGCAGGAAATGGCTTTGCCAGGAGGCGAGGTGGGGGTGGTGGCACTTCCACCCATCAGGAGGCTGGTATATACCAGTCTGAGAACGCCCAGCAACATTCATTTCTCCACCTGCTTCCCCATAATGTGAGAGCTGTGTCAGAGGCTGCCAAGCTCTCAGGGCCCACTGGAGTCAATGTGGAGTCAGCAGAGCTGTTTGCTACAGAAGGCTGGTGGGGCTCCAGCTAAAGGTGGGAGCTCTGGGTGGACAAACCTGCTCTGAAGGACAAGGTCAGAACACCTGTAAGAATGCAAAAGCTGGATTTTCCCTGTCTGATACCGACTCCCATAAACTCTTGACTACCAAGAAAGGGGTCAGTGTTCTCTTTGTGACCCACTGATGATTAGAGAAGTGGATGGGAAGGGAACACACTGTGGTCCCAGTGTGGCCATGGTAGGTGTGTGCCCTGTGAGCCAAGAAGGACATCTGATGGCCTCCTGGAGACAGGAGAACTATATGGTCAAAACTAGCCTGAGTTTTGTCTTCTAATAAACTAAACAAAGTACTGCAAAGTCTTTTAACTTGTAATGTAATAGTTTGTTTTCCAGAAAATCTCTAGAAAATGTGTGCAATGTAGATTTTAAATGCTCGGTCTCTTGTGAGAATGAGGATGAGTTTTGTTGAACCCAGTTAGTAGTCAATACTTTAATCTCCTGGAACATTTAGATCTTTTAAACCTGGTTCCAAAAGCATGTGGAGCTGTTTGAGCTATATCTTCACTTAGCTCTCTTGGAATTTATCCCCAGCTCCAATGGGAGCAGAGCCCTGCAATTTCTTGATGTTCATGAACCTGATCCTGGGTCTCTGCAGGTGAGTCCTGCACTGCTGGAGGGGCACAGTGAGAATGCTGGTAAGGCAGCATGTTCTGCCATCTGGGGCTTTCTCACCCTGATATCAATCAAACACCTTTCTAAGGGGGCAAGGCCAGGGATGACTCACCACAGAGAAGAATAATTTGTCCTCATGCATCTCCCCAAGACTTCAACAGAGTGGGGTAAAATGATGACAAACTCGGCTGTTAAAAACCCCATGAAGATATCAGTATTTCTCCTTTGTTGCTTTATTGGGTGTAAGAGGATAGCTAGTGCAGAGAGGCCTGAGTGGAGAATGGCTTGGTTTTGTTTAATGCGCTTTAGCAGCACTGGCAGATTGTCATCCCTGCCATTGCCTTTCCCTGCTGGATTGGGGTTGTGTCCATTCTTGGGGGTACCTTGAGTACCTCGTGTCTGCTGTTTGCAATGCAGTAACTGTACAGGCTGGCAGGTGTGGGGTGGTTACTGAACAAGTGTGACGTTCTCTCTGTCAAGTGCTGCTGTTAATGTTTGTGATTGTACAAAGCCTTAAAATTAATGTGACAGTGAGCTCTTCTCTCGAGGCACTGTCCTGCACGGGCAGCCCCCTCTGCTTTGGGACAGGGCAGGGGAGGCTGTGCCACAGGAGGGTCCTCCCTCCTGCCAGAATGTTGCCACTCAAAACCAATACAACTTGGAAGCAGCACGTTCCTCCACAGTGGTGTTGTCTTACTCTGTCCCTAATTAAGACAAGAGTGAGGGAGGGTTGTGGAGCAGGCCTTGAAGGAGAGGGCCTCCTGTGTGGTCTGCAGCACCCACAGTCTCTGCAGGGACCTAGTACAACCCTTCTGAGGTGGTGGTCAGAGGAACTCTGGCCTTTCTGCTGCTTTGTACTGTGGCTGGACTCCAGGAGATTATGGGTCTTTTCCAACCTAGATGATTCTGTGATTCTATAGTGGCCTAACCCTTCTGCAGGTGCCTCCTGGATTCCTCCCTCCAGAGACCCGCTGATGCTCTTGATTTAGATTCCTTTTATTTACACTAATGTGCTCCTGTGTGAAGTGACTGCCCTCTGCCCCCGGATCCCCTTGTGCTGCTCCTCTGTTTTCCCCACTTTGATAATTCCGAGTAGTTTAGTTAAACTGCACATTCCCTCCCTTTCCTGTTCGTTGTCCCCTCTGAGTCACTGCTGCAGTAGCTCACATTCCGTGTGCTGGCTCTGCATGTTAAGCAGCCTCTCCAGCCAGCCTGCAGATGTGGAGCCTTATCTCCCCCCGGGGCCGCTCTCCTCAGCGCTCACAGACACAAACACCCCGTGCTGTTCTCCTCCTCCTCCTCCTCCTCCTCCTCCTCTTCCTCCTCCTCCTCGCTGCAGCCCGGGCTGCGCTGGCACTGCTGCATTGTCGGAGCCTCCCCGCACGCAGCTGCTGAGCTTTAACGCTGTTGATTGCTGGAGTTTACACAAAGGCACTCCTGGAAAAGGTCACAACGGTGCAAGATCGGCTTAAATGAACATTGGTTTATTATGCGTGCGGCTCTTCCTGCAGGCGGCTGATTAAGCAGCCAGCTGTGGCCAGATGTCTGCTGGAGATCCTCCGGGATGCAGCTTCAAGAGATGGTCTGGATGACTTGCAGTCGTGCCTGTTGGTTGGCTCAGCTAGGCTGGGGGTACTTTTTGTCACAGCTGGGCACATTACACCTCATCAGTGCACACAGGGCTGCTCGCTGTCCTCACCACTGGTGTGTGGATCTTTGCAGGGGGAGGATGCACCTCCTGGCCACTTGGAGCTGTGCTGGCACTGAGGGGTTCTCCTTTCAAACGTTTTTATCTGTCAGGATAGTTCTTGGTTCTCTTTATGTAGTTTGTGCTTTTCTAATCTGAGCCAGCTTTAATCTATAAAGCAGCTTTCAGCTACTTTTCCCCTACACAACCTCTATTAATACTGGTGATAAATAACAACAGATGCTGTTTTAAAGTGACTATTTGATCAGATTGGGAAGATGTAGACAAGGTGATTCATTTGACACCTACAATTTAAAATCAAAATCATAGCATCTTCTGGTGTTGGCTTCTGCACCCCTGGGTTCTGTATAACGCTCTCTGATTTAGGGATAAGGAGTTGCTTATAGCAGCACCTCCCAAAACTTCCCCATTTCCCCCTCCATGCAAACTTGCCATGTAGCAAACCTGTGCAGTGTCCCTGCCAGGCAGGGGCTGGACAAAGGGACAGGGCGTGGAGAAGCCCTCAGCCCTGCCTGTCTGTGAGCAGGGCACGGTGAGAAGGGAAGGGGGTGTGAGGGTGACAGGAGGAGGATGGGAGAAAAGGTGACCGTGTTTGAGCCCTGAGCTGGGCTGATAGCTCAGAGAGAGCAGAAGCTCCTGGAGGAGCTGGGGCATGTTGCACCTCATGGTTCACCATCACTGACATGAATTTCTTGTCTTAAACACAACCAAAACAATTATCCAACACCATCTGAAAGCTTAGGATGCACAGCAGGAGACGGGGGTTTGGTTGTATTTCCCAGCAATAAAGCTTAAAAGAGGAGGCAATACAAATGACTCTTCTGCTCCTGTGTTACTGGGCACAGTTATCCCTTCCTTGAAACTACCCACAGTTCAATTAGGTTGCTTTTTCTGAAACTCATGAGTAGATAGAAGAAAGAAAAAGGAGGAAAAACTCTACAGTATGAACTCTATTTTTCTTCATTAAAGGATATGGGGGAGAGGGGAGACCTATTAAAAAAAAAAAACCACAGAAGAAATTCAGAGAAATGGATCTCTGCTAAAGACCATTTTAAGCAATGTTTACGAAAATGCACAATTTTATTTGGCTGCAGCCCTGTGTGATTTTACCCCAATACCTGACATGTGTACTAGTCATAGGCTGATGGATTTCCTCCTGAACACAACATCTCAGATTTGGTCTTTTACTCACACTTTTAATCTAGAAATATAGCAACGTTGAAGGTCCGTACCTACAGGACAGAAACCTGTGAGAGCTCAGTGCAGCAGAATCAGTTGCATTTACAAAGATGACTGTGACAAATGACTAGGAAGGTACTGCTGGAAGCCATTGCCTGTCACCAGGCTCATGGTGATATTTAATTCAAAAGGCTGAATGTCTCCAGTCTTATTGTTGGAAAGTCTGGCTGTCCTGAGGCTGGGCTGCAGACTCTGGCATAAAATCCAGGAGGGAAAAGTCTTGACTGTTTAAATTCTTTGCCCTTTTCCAAGTGGGCAGGGTGGCTGGTGGCGGCAGCAGGCTCAGTGCCCTCATTTGTGTGATGTATGACTTGTGACCATGGCAGGTGTGTGTCACCTCTGCTGCACTTTGGGCATTTTCAGTGGCCGAGATGGATTTCTCTCTGCTGGCTGGGATGAGTGGCTGGTGGGGAGCTCTCTACATGACAGTGATCTTCATGTCACCAGGGGAATCCCACCTGCAGGGCACATCTGTAGGGGCAGCAAGGGGGCTGGGCACTTCTGTGGATGGGCTGCCTCACTGTGCTGTGGCACTGCAAGGGTGGGAGAAATGATGTTTTAGAACACCAGAAGCTGATCCCTCCTGTGACACTAACCCTTTGCTGCTTTTTGTTTGGGGGTGTAAAGCCACTGTCTATCTGCAGGGCTGTGCCCACCCCCGGGGGTCTCTGCCCCATTGGGAGCCAGGTTCCAGCAGCAGAACCCATCCCAGGGTCTCTCTCCTTGCCATGGCAGGGACAGCACCACGGTCTGCCTCTTTCTGTTCCACGTTATTGCCTTTCCCACGATCCCTTTCCAAGGCCAACCTGCACCTGACAGACCTGCTGGAGCACAAGGCTCTGCCTGGACACCACATATCCCTGCAAAATCCTCAGACCAGGGGCTGTTTCATTATGCTACTGTACAGCACGAGCCATTGCTGAACCAGACTCAGCTGAAGGTCTTCAGTATGTTCTGTTACAGCAAAATAATCTGTAAGACTGTAATATTCAATATCATACTTTTGCCTGCAGTTCATCTTGTCCATTTAGTCTGCTAGAAAAAGGTGCAGAGTGAGAGAAATAGGTGGAGCAGCATTTCTAACCTGTTGGGAAGGCAGAAAAACATGAGCCTTTAATATTTTTGGACACAATTTTGTAATTGTAATAAATATTTATGTGTATTTGGTTCACTGTAGGAAGCTAATAGTAAATTCTTTTTCGTTGCCTGTTTATTAAAAAAGGCTGGAGCCTTTCAACCCCCTTGGTGTGTCTGACAACTCCCAGGAATTAATTGTATGCTGTCAGTAATGCAGATCCTGCAAATCCAACCCCAGCCTGCTCAGAGTGGGATTATTATTTAATTGTTCAGGACAATAGGAGGCTGCTTTTTAAAATTCTACTCTTCTTGGTGGGCTTTAAGAGGTTTTTAAAGACCTGAAAGCTGAGGCAGAAGTTGGTGTGAGTTCAGTGGGGGTGTGTTGGAGTGGTGCCACCTGCAGCACCCACAGTGAGAGCTGCTGGAGGAACTGTGGCTTGCTGCAGGAATTGCTCTCAGTAACTGCTGGCTCTCATGGTTCTCATGCTGCCCCTCAGCACGAGATGGGATGAATGGACACCTCTGCTGTGCTTTGGGCTGAGTTAGGGACCTGCCAGCTCCAAGGAAGCACGGTCCCAATGTGTTCTGCCACCTGCCTCATCTCATAATTCTGTCCATGAACCCACCAGCCTCCACTTAAAACCAGTGGGGAGATCTGGGCTGCTAGCAAGGCTTTTGCTGAGCCTCCCTGCTTTGGTAGTTAGACTGTCTTCTAACCTCCAGGACAAATTTACCTGAGGAAAATTCATAACCACTTACTGTTGTTCCAGCTCAGTTTCATCAAGTTTTTCTGCACTCCCTTTATATACATTTGCATATAGAACATGAAGTCTTATAAAATGCAATTAATACTGTGCTGTAACGTTAGAAGTGTCTGTGATTACATTCTGGGATTTTTCTCAGTTGCTTTCTGCCAGTGACTCATTGCCATTCAAGCCCAGCTGGCACAACTGGGTTCTTGGTTGTTTCTGACTGCTGAGGTTTTACAGCAAATGTATTGTTCCAGGCAGACAAGCGGAGAACCTTGTGTTTATTACTATTTAATTCATCCCATTTTTATCACTGCATATTGCAAGGTCATCTCATTCTTACATGAAATACCTGTCCTTCAGTCCTCTGCCAGCAGTATAATTCCTTTTTTAATAACCTGTACACTTTTTCAGTACTGCTCATGCCATAGCTGTTAATGAAAGTATCAAGACAGGCAGACCCCAGGCTCCTTCCTTAAGGAACAACTCTGATAAGCTCTATCAAGTCTGACATTGCCCCTTTCTGCAGTGCCCCTTTTCCCTCATTTCTCTCTTTAAAGCTGTATTTTAAAACCTGTTCCCAAGGCTTTTACAGCAGGGAAATCTGACAAGCATTGCCTGCGTGGTCCTCTCAGTGTGCTTAATCCTACAGTGTCTGATCTCTAAGACATTGGAATTTTCTGGTCAGGTTCTTCTCTACTCTCTGCTTAGTTTTACTGGTTTTTGTCATTTTCATGTCCTTTTACTTCTCCAGAGAAATTAGGAACTTGATCCCAGATAGTTTTACATTTGCTGGGTGTATGAAATCTGCAGTGTTGGTAATTTTCATTTGAAGAAATGTTTGGCTTCTTCCATGTGCAGTCTCCTGAGGTTCTGAATCCACCTTCTATCTCTTATTTGTAGTGTATCATAAGTATCTATAAATCAGAAATACATCATAAGAATCCATGAATCAAACAATAGCTGCAAACACAGTTGTAAGTTATGCACCATAATTTATTATAATACAAACAAGTTTGTCAAACACAATGTATTTTCTACTTATGAAAATATCAATATTCACAATTTAAATAGGTGATAGGTCCTGTAATTTTATATACCAGCAACTCATCTAAAAAGTATTTTGTTCCTAGCTGTGGTCTTCAAGGACGTATACCTATAAGTAATTGTAAAAGTGTCCATTCACAGCTTATTTTTTCTAATTGCAGATATTTGAAATATAAATTAGAGTACAAAAGACTATCTCCACAACAAAGATGGTTTTGTCTCCAGGATACTTTTTCCTAAATAATGACACTATATGTGCTTGGTTAAGTTTTTACTATTGGAAAATTAGGAGGTACAAATAATACAGCAAGACAATGGCTAGTTAGCAACAGTTATTGCAAGATGCTTCACACAACCAAAAATAAGGCAAGTATTATCAACAGCAGCTCCCATATGGCAGACTAAAAAGTCAAACTGGACTCCAAGAAGGCTTTGAATATCTGCTAACAAGATACAGCTTGATCCAAAGCCCTCCTAAAATGATGGGGACTGGAAAAACCAACCATAAAACCCGCTAGCAACCTTCCCTTTGACTTCAAAGAACTTTGGAAGCAAGCTTTTAAAGCCCTAAATTATCAGACGTGAAATGACCAATCCACTGTACATGAAAATTGCACCTTGTCATTTCTAAAATGATATAGAAAATGATTGTGAGTTTTTCCAAATAAGTTACAAGAATTTAATGTGTTGTTTTTCATAGGGAAAAAAAATACTCACGCAGAAAGATTTTTTGTTTTTAAATATGGTAATCTGTGAAAATACATTATCAGGACAAAAAAAATCAGATGACACCGATAGTTTGCAGAATAAACATTATGTTACAAAAATTAACAAGTCACAGCATGTGAATGGCAGCATATGCCATGCACTTACTTGATTTTTTTAATAAATAAAAGCCCTAAACATTCACTATTTTCTTTAAGGTTACTATTATATTAAGTAGAATAGTGAACTTCTTGTATAAATAGGTATTTTTTCAATAGATACATTCTCAAAAATGAACCACTTATGTATATAGATATTGCACTTCAGACTCATTCACATTTAACTCAGACAAGCATTTCTCATAACAAATCTAGAATAAAAATAAGTTATAAATACAGTGTTTTTCCAAAAATGAAACATACAGTACCTGTTCCATAAGGTAACTTTGGTTACTATCAAATGACAAAGACCAGAGGGAGGTTTCCAAGAGAAGGGCAGGAAGGATGGCCACAAAACTGAACCTCTGTAAAACACTATAAAGGGAGCAATAATTTTAACCTTGTCATGACAAATACAGCAAGGCTGAGCATCCATTTTACACTTTCTTATTGCAAGGGTGAAGCTTTGAGATCACAAGGATGAATAGCCAACAGACTGAGAAGCTCCTCCTTTCTCTTTGGGGGCATTTAAATGGATACCATCCCTTTGGTGGGTGAGGGTGCAAGGGGTCAGTTTTGCTCTCAGCCCCCCATTTCCCCAGACATGTCCCCCTCCTTGCTCTGGCCCCATGCCTTTGCCTGGGGACCTGCTTTTCATGGCCTGCGCCTTCTGCTGCCATTCCCTTCTGGGGAAGGGGAGCAGGGGTTTGGTGGGGATGGCTCTTGCAGGATGTGGGTACCAGGCAGTGTGCAAACAATACCTTTGTGGCAGGAAGGAACAAGGATCCTGTCCTCAGGAGGACTTCACTTGGCATTTCTTGGGGGATCTGCACCAAAGCTGAGCCATCACTGTGTTTTGAAGAGATGTTTTCAGCCCTCTGATCCCACCATAGTGGGACTGACTGTATTCCTCCTCTCTGTGTTAGTTCCTGTTGCACCACAAGCTCCCTGCTGGCACTGGAGATGGGCACAGGCACAAAAGCAGTGTTAGCACCAAGCTACCACTGCTCTGCAGCTCCTGAGAAGCTGCTGTGTGCACTGACCATGCTGGGCTTGTGTTCCCCACACACCTTCACTGTCCTCGTGCCAGCGAGTCTCCAGTAAGTGCCCAATGTAGAGTAAAGAGGTTGTGGCTTGTGGCTCCAAGCAACCACATGCCAAGATCTGAATGGGAAAGAAATTAAAAGAAATGCTTTTTCAGCCTTCCTGTAAATCTCTTATTTTCTACGCTTAGCATTGATGGGATGCTGGTTTTTGAGTGTGAAGGAAGAGAAGCTAAACTCCTTTAAATAAGTGAAATACTTAGATCAGCTTAAACTAAGGCTTTCATGTTTTTACTGCTGTTGGGTACTTAATGAATTTCTTTCACAGTTTTTTTTTTAACAACTAAATCACAAATCTGCAATAGGATGCCATCATCCATCAGGAGAAAATCTTAAGTTGAGGTTTTTATATATTAATCCCTAAAGGCCTGAACATGGGGGATAACTGAGAATCTGTATTGAATAAGAAGGAACTTGAAGGCTCTGATCACTCTGCTCATAGGAGCAGCTTCAGTGAGAGCTCTGCATCAGGTAGGACTTGTTTTCACCCTTGAAAGTCCATAGACACCATGACTGAAATAGTTAGGGAAAGATGCTGCTTTTGTTCTTGGCTCTAGAGACATCCCTCCCTCCCTCGAGCTCCCCTGTCTCAGTCACATTCTTAAATAACAACATAAAACACGCAAATATTGGCAGCTTGCAGGATTGCTTTCCATGCCAAGGCTGCAACAGGTACTGTATCAGTCCTTGAGCCTTCTTCAAATGAGCCAAAAACAGGCTTGCCACCGTTTGTGTCTCACAGGCTGCCCCCTGCAAGGAGGTCTTGACAGCACAACTGTGTGTGGTGGCATTTCATGCCAGAATTGACACATAACTTTTGGCAAGTGCATGCTCCAGAAATGGCACCTTCCACGGTACACAAAAGCATCCATTTACTTTGTTGATGGCAAACTGATGGTCAAGTAAGGTTTTGTTGTGTTTTAAAAGCTTGTAATTAAACACTGCTGTGGCTTCACCCCTCTGATGACTTTGGATTGCACTGCTGTTGGGATGCAAAACGTTTGAGTGTGACTGAACACTAAGACTTGAACTCCGAAGCATATTCAAAATGCTATATAAGAGATGGAGGTGTTTGCCTTCTCACTTCTGCTCCTAAAATCAAGGGCTCCTGTTCCCTCCCGACAGTCTGATCTGCCCCTGGCCACCCAGGGAAATGAAATCAAATGACCTCTCTTCAAACCAGCCATTTCAGAAAATTACATCCTGAAGATGTAACCACTTGAAAAGAACTTGCACCCAGAAACTCCAGCTACTGGCCTTTTCATGGTGATATTTTTATAGGTTTTCCATTCTTATCATACTGGTAAACAAGCATTTTGATGCAGTGAGAGTTGGCTGGGGAAATCCAAGGGCTGCTTGTTATGGAAAAGTTATGGTTTGTATAGAATTGCACAGGTTGCTTCTGACACTTAAAGAAGGCTTTCAAGGTGGCAGCTGCCATTGTACGAAATCTTTTGCTAATAAAACAGTAGAGGAAGAAATTAATTGCAGTGTTCAGCAGTGCCAGCATATTGGCGATGTCCGACACAATATGGACCACCCAGCTGTTGTTTATAGGAGACACGTAGAGGTGATACAATATCATGATTATTCTTGGCGCCCACAGTATGGCAAAAATAGAAGTTATAGTAAACAAAATGGCTGTTGTTTTCCCTGTGGAGTACCCTCGCAGGCGGAAATTGCTCTTTCGCCGCAGCTTGTACACGATGATGGAATTGAGGATGAAGAAGATGGAGCAGGGCACCAAGTACACAGTGAAGCAGTGCACCCAGATGAGGACGTGGTGCATGGACGTGCTGATGTAGTCTTCAATCCAAATGTTGGGCCACCAGTAGTAGGGGATGCTGGTCAGAAAGCAGGTGATGTAGACACTGAGGATGACTTTGCGGGTGCGAGCAGGGTAGGACACCGTGTGGTACTTGAGGGGGTGGCACACGGCGATGTACCTGTCGATGGTCAGCGGGACCGTGATCCAGATCGACGTGTGGATGGAAGAAAATTCCAACACCTCTATTATTTTGTCCAGTACCTGAGGCATCTGTTTGTTTAGGATGAAGTCTTCCATGAGGAAGTCAACAAAGACAATGAAGAAGAGAACCAGGATGTCAGCAGCAGCTAGAGCTAGAAGGTAATTATAGGAGGACTTCTGCCTGCGAGCTACAAGCTGGGAGAGGATGATGACTGTCAAGATGTTTGCTGTGGAGAAAGGAACACAGAGTTAGGCTATTAAGATGTAACATTAGCTTTTCTGAGCACTTGCTTGGAATTGTTCAAGCACTTGGCAACATGACCACCTTATTAAAATTCAAGAAACCTAAAGGAGAACACCCCAGCTGGGTCCCTCAGAGAAGCTGTTGCCATGACAAGAGCATGTGGCCCTGTTCTCAGCTGTGGGATCCACCCCCTGAGCAGGGGGTGCTGGGACTCCTGTCTCTGCTCACAAAGGGAGGGGTAGCAGGAGAAAAAAAGCTCACACACACTCTTGCTCTTATTTCCCACCTTGCTTTTTTCACTTTTTCATACAGCAAGGTATAAATGAGATAGGTAGTGAGTAGAAACAGCCCTTACAGTACTTGAGAGATTTGCTGGAGCACTAAGGTGTAGCCAAATTTTAACTACTTCCTCTTGTTTACTGGAACTTGAATTGGAAAAAGAATAAAATCCTATTATTCCTACTATCAGTTTGGCTAGAATGAGACAGACAAGATTGTTCCCATCAGAAGCTGGTATCACTTGGCTAGAATACCTGAAGAAGTGCTTAAAAATCAGAGATCTGGTTTACTGTACAAGAGACTGCCAAATGTTTGTAGTTGATACTTTCCTAAGTGTTCTGTAAATCGCCTCTCCTGTGCATTCAGTGCTTCAAACATCTCTGCCAGCTTTGATGGATTTCCCAAAACAAATCAACAAAAATTGTAAAGAAGCCTTTAAACCAGAGAAAAAGGAAGTTGCTAACATAAATGTAATGACAGCCTAGGATACGTGTCCTACAACTGAAAATGCTTGTTTTTTTAAAAACTGTTTTACTTGGCATTGAAAAAACTTCCTCCTTCATGAATGCCTTCAAAGCCTGCTGTCTGGGAGCAGATTTCTGCCACCAGGGAAATAAACTGCAGCAGAGTGAATGATCTTGACTTACAGCTCTCACCTATTATTGTGTTAACTGAATGTATTAATTTTTTATCTTGGAAAAAAAAACTATACCAAACATGACAATCAACTGACTCTTTCCCTATATTTAAAAGAAAAAAACCAAACCAAAACAAAACCAACAAAAACCCCCACTATCTTTCCAATGGTACTGCCTCAAATTGTCTTCAGGAGAATCTTCCCAATTCTGTCCTCCCTTAACGTGAATGCAACTGCATTGATTTCAGCTCAGTGCAGACGTGGGAGACAAGAGGTGATACAGCCAGAACTGCTGTGTCATTTTTCACTTACTTGCTTAGAAATGCCTCTGCTGTGCCTGCTGATGAGCCCTGGAGGTGCAGTGAGTGATGTACTGTCAAGGAAATCCTCGAGCTGCAGTGTTTATCATGGCTCTGCAGCCACTGCTGCTTTTGGCCAGCCAGGCTGACTGGCTCAGCTTCACAGATACTGGATGTGACCCCTGGGCTGCATCTTCTCTTTAAATCCTCTGGATCTGACTCCTTTCAGTGGCAGCAGCTGGAGCCAGTGTGCAGCAGGGGGGATGTCTGGAGGCACTGGTCCCTGCTGGTAACTCTGGCCTGGCTGTCAGAGCAGCTCCAGCAGGGATGCTGAAGCCACGCCGCGCTCAGGTACAGCAGCCCTGCTCCTCACACTTTCTACCTATTGCAGGGGCCCTGCTGCTTGGTTCTAACCCCACGCTGTTTTGTTACAGGAACAGATTTATGAGCAGTCCCTTGTACCCTTTGCCCCTGCCTCTCTCAGGGATCCCAGCCACGGCAGTAACAGCGAGTGCTGAAATGCAAGTTATTTATCTAAGGCCAGTGAGCCTTGCTTGGTGAGCCAGATTAGAAAATTGATCTGACAAAGTACACACGAGCTCTACCCAATTTTTTCTGCAACGGTTACTGTATCTTGTATTGGAAATGCTTTCCCTGGGATCACATTAGAACTTTTTTCTTGCTGGATGATATGAAATATAGTAACACCATTTACTTTGTGAAAACAGATACATACTGGGGTGCAGCAGAAGGTTGCCACTATGCCAATGTCTTAGCACAGGGTCTGAGTATTTTTCCTGCTGCACACTGTGTAGAGAAAGTGTGGATGTGCTATGGATGCCTCAGTCCATCCATTCCTTAGCCAGTGTTAAGTTGGCCCTTGATGTGTCCTCAAACAGTAGCTAAAGCTCAGTAAAATGGGAAATGGGTGGGCACACCACTCTGTGTGACCAGCTGTGTCCTTGTGCCAGTGTCACAGTAATCCTGAGTGCCTCCTCATTGTCCTGCTCTCCTGTGGGCAAACACCCACTGTGAGTGAAAGGTGGTGGAAGAGAATTTGTGACCATATTTTAACCTTGCTGACACTAATTCTTGCACTAGTATGGCAGTCTGTGATGAGAACTATAGCAGAGATGATGATGATGACAGAGATGTAAAAATATCTGTCTCTGCTGTAACGTAGGTGGAGCTACAGCTGGTGGATAGGTCAGCACCCCTAAATTGTCCAGGATGGTATACTGCCCATTCCTTGCAGTGTATTTTCTAGACACTAAGTGGTTAAGATCATTTGAATTTGAAAGAGATTGATCACTGTGCTGGGAGATGATTAGGGGATAACAGATGGGAATTTATGCCAGTGTCACTTGCTGCAGTGCAGTATTCTGAATTTATAAATATCTGATTGAGAACCAGGGCTTGATTGGGACTAGCTGGCTGAAACCTTGAGGTGCTGCTGGCAGATGTACAAAATGGCAGTCTCAATTCCTTCCCTCCAGGCATGAGGACACAAGACATTTGAGACACAGCATCCAAAGGGCTCTGATACCCAAACACCTTTGTTCCAGGCTGCTCAAAACATGGCAACTCAGCCAGGCTTCAGCACAGGACACTTACATCCCTCCTTTGATATCTCTTCTGACTTTATCAGCTTCTGAGTACAAACCACAGCACCAAAATTCACGCCATTGGAGGTCCTTTGTGTCTGAGAGGGATCTTCCTTTAGGAGTAACTTTGGTTCCCATGTGGATTTGGGTTTACTTCCCATACCAAAGGCATGCTGCCTTGGCTACAGAGCCTGGTCAGTCTTCTGTGCCTCAAAGCAGTGCCTGTGACCTAAGGGCACAGTTTTGCCCCCAGCTTCTCATTTCATGGAGTAAAATCATCACTCAAATAGTGTCTAACAGCGGCCTTTGCAGGGCATTTGAAGAGCTCCTTTCACTGACTATTTTCACTACATGTGAGCTTAAACAGGAGCGATTCTATCTGTGTAAAGAAGAAATAGGCATAGTTCTGGGCTTTATTTGTGGTCAGTTTTTTTTAATTGAGAGCACTTTGCACGTACACAGCAGCCTGTGCAGTGAAATGGCCTTTACAGCACAAGCAGCAGCTCCCTGCATTGGGAACAAGGCTGGTTCTGTAGTTCAGCAGTTCAGCTTTATAAACTACCTAAATGAAGTAGCCACGAGTGTTGCTCACTGCGTGTGATAAACATTAGGTCACAGAATATAATGGACACCTTTTAGCCAACAGAGTTGTTGCTAGGATCCCCACAAATTATTGTGTAATGTGTGAAACTTCTCTGCAGGCTTAGCAGTAGTCACCTGACTGGCACAGAGAGATAGCTTACAAACGGGAAATTTTAAGTTGCTTCAGGAAAAATGTTAGTAATACCTCCTTCTCAGGTTTAGGAACTCAGAGAATGTAAGTACAATATGCTAAAAATAAGTGGTCAGAAAAAGGGATGTTCTGGCTTGATGGGAATAGATGATTCCCTCTAAGCTAGGAGGCAATATTCAAATGTAAACAGGTACTGTATCCAGCAGGCAGATCTGACCACAGCTCCTAACACAGCTGCTCACCAACAGTTACCAGACTGGAGGTGAGGATGGCATTCAGCCCTTACTTTGTGTGGGAGCTCTCTGGAGAAGCTGATGACAATGGGTGATTTGTGACAGAGGTGCTACATAACAAAGGTTATTAACAAAAAAAAAAACCCAACCAAAATGCTGTGGCAATGTAAATACATGTTTATTACTGATGTTGGCTATAGCTGGTTATGTGATCTTTTTCAATGACCTCTGGATGCTGTTTGCCCTTAAAGAAGATAGGGTAGGTCCACATTTTCCCCTTACAACCAATAGGGATCAAACTCAGCACTAGAGCAGATGGGGACAAACTGAACGGTGCTTCAGTTTGTTCCTCTCTTTTATTATCATATCCTGAGCTCCTTCCTTAAATTGTTGTGAAGCATAAAGAGATACTTTATAGAATATAATTAGTGCAATACAAGTTTTGTCTTCCTGGAGAGTTCCTGTGAGGATTGATTTTTGAAAATAAATGGATTTATATGTTGTTCAGCTGTCTGAGTGTTGTCAAACAGCACACAGCAAGGCACCCCCACGAGGGAAGAGCTGTCAGCTCCTTCTGCTGGTACATCATCTCCCAGGGAACGCAGAGGGATATAGGCAAAAAGAAAAAAAAAAGCAAAAAAAAAAAAGCACCGTAAAAGCTATGGCAGGCACAGATGTGGGATTGCTACTGGAGGAGATTTCATCTACATCTTGTAGAAAGGCTCTCATGTGGCTTGTGCTTAGAAATCATGTGCAGGGACAGACCATGCCAGTTCTGAGGGTGAAAGAGAACCTGGAGGTAGAGGGTGCCCAAGCTCCTGCCCAGGACAACCCAAACTCCCTCCTGTGTGCAGGAGCCCGGGTTAGTTACTGCCAGGGAAAACACAGCACAGCCTTGTGCTTGCAAGTCACAAGTGAAAGAGAGAGTCAGGGCCAGAAGCCAGATTTTGACAATGAAATCTGGCCTCTGGGGCCATTTTTCTCACTGACAGCACTTACTAGCCGAGAAGGCTCTGGGGAAGGATGCAGTGAACGAGGTGCTCTGCTCTGCAGCTGGCAGGACCCATCAGTGGGTCACAGAGGGCAGAGAAGGATTTTAATCCAGCACAAGCACTTCCTCCCTGTTGGAGGGCCCAGACCCAGTAATGGCATGGAGATGCCAGTGGCTGATACTCCCTTTGAGCCTTGCCAGCCACTCAGGCTGGAGTGCAGCAGCTTGTCTGGCAGAAAGGTGTAATTACACCGTGCTGCTTTCGGCTTTCCTGGACCACTGGAGTTTTTCTGGAGTAGTCTGTGTAAAATAGGGCTATTTCTGCAGTATGAGAATGGCCCAGAAGGAACCCTGGGCTAGGATGTGGGGAGGTCTGGTTTGTGCTCACTGGGGCCACACGTGTGTAAGTGTGACAGGGATCTGGTTCTCTTGCCATCTTCACCCTCCTCGTCCACCTTTCCTGAGAGGGACTTACAGAGCAGAAAGTCTCTAATGAATCTCAGATATTCCTCCTGCCACTCCAAAGCCTTTCTTAGAGGCACCCAAACAAGGATAAAAGCGTCTAAAATGCACATCTCAAAGTCTAGCCTCGCATCTTGCTACCAGAGCAGTACAGCTTTCTAATGGAAACTGGTGCTGGGAACAGAAAAAGTGATCTGCAAAATGATGCAGAAATCATAAAAAGAATTTGGTTATTCATGCAACATATCTGGACAGAAGAATTTTCAAGGCAATTGGGGTGTCTCATTTGGCAGGTGTCTGTGGCTTCTAACTACAGGCTGTCAGTGCAGTGTAAGAGGTCTCAAGCTGAGTAACTCGAGCTCCAGGGTGACAAAACCATTCCACCCTTTTAATACCAAATGCTGAAGTACTGAGGCAGGTGCCAAAGGTGTTTCATGGGATGACTGGGATGGAGAGAGGCTGTGATTTCATAAGGGCACTGCCATGAATTCTTTACTGAACATGAATAATTAAGAGGATTTTACCTTTGATTGTGGTTTTGCTAAAATAAACCAGTCTTTATGTCTTCCTAAAGCATTAGGTAATGCAATAGGAGCTCCTGCTTGCAAACCCCATGGCCAAGCTTTCTCAGAGACTATGCCAATTTTACACAGTATGCAGGAAATTACAGACTTTGTAAAACCATTGCAGTTTGGCTTTATTCCCCCACGGAGAATACACTGCCTCCCCACTAGATATATCACTCTTTGGTCTGCTAGTCAGGACACTGAAGAAAACACACTTGCAGTGAACAAATGTGTGAGAAATATCCTAGTCTGATGTAACTGACTGACAGGTGATTTGTCTTGAGACCAAAAGCCACCTCTAGAGCACCTGCCCATGCAGGCAATACTCCATATGATGGAAAAGATGGAGAGGTTTAATGACTCTACATTGCAGGGACTCTGTTTCAGGTGGTAGAAGGGAACAATTCCAGTGAAAAAGATGTCCACTGTTACAACAGCCAAGCTTCTCTCCTCTTCCATGGATAAAGCGATAAAATTCTTTTTGCTCATCTTCTGTACTGCTAATTCTGGTCCTGCTTGGCTGCCTGCACTTCATTGTCTCTGCCACTGGCGGGGTACACACTGGGATCCCGGGGGGTAACCCAATACCATCTTGTCCCATGAGGTCACCCCAAGAACAGCACCAAGGGCACCCCAGACATCAGGATTTAGGATCTGTAGGTACATATCCATACTCTGCAAAATGAAAACTGATTTGTATGTAAGGTCTTCTGTGCTCAATGAGTTAATTTTGGCTTTATTTCTTTTCCTGGTGTCTCAAAGCTAATGGAAAAGAGATTATAGGCTCAAAAAGACCACCTGAAATAGAAAGTGGAAGGTTTTGTGGATAGGGATTGCTTTGCCCTTGGTGTGTAAAAGCAGAGCACACACCCCATCAGGACATCTCCGTGTTGTTTGTTTGCCTGCACCAAATTGTGACGTGTGTGGATAAAGGCCTTCTGCTGGCTTGGTTCTGCTGATTCACCCCCATTTTACAGAGGGAGCAGAAAGAGGATGAGGAGAAGAGAACTGAGTAACAGGGTGGATGAAGAACAGCAGGATATTAGACTGCCTAGTGCTTCTGAACGTTTTGACTTCTTAACAACTGGGGGCTCTGCATTACCCACCTACCGTGAAAACTGGCTGTGCTCTCTCTTTTGTGTCGTTGTCATTTCAAGGAAAAATGTACTTTGGAGTTTTTCCTTTTCAATCCATTTTAGCAGCCTGCCATGCAAGGTTGTGCACTTCATAGTCTGCTGAGCCTCCCAAATATGGCACCTCATTATCATTACAGCCCTGACAGTGCTGTTTCCTACCGACGTGGCAGAAGAAATCCAAAGTTAGCAATTGTACTCTGTCTAGTGGCATCCAGAAATGTACAATCAACTTCTCCATGATCCATACATTAGCATGCGTTCACCCACATGCTGTCTTTCAGGCTGCAAGATTTTACTGGCTACAGGCTCCAGATGTACTGACCAAACTAAATCACTCCCATCTGCACACCTTGCTGTCACCAGTTCTGTGCAGGAACAGAATGAATCTATTATTTTTCAAAATGGTTCTTCTCTCCTTAAAGAACAAGCATTCATTTTACAATAGGAAATGACTCATTTTAAGCATGTTAGCAGCAGCTTTGTTCCCCTCTGTCCAGTACTGCTACTGTAAATGAGCTGGAGTGCCCTCCAGTTGCTCCAATAGCCAAGCTAAAGTTCTGGCAATCTATTTGTCCCCTTTTTAGTAGGATGCAATGTACTGGCCTTGTGTCCAATTCAGATTTTAAGTCAGAGAATATATGGTCTGTGAGTAAAAAGGGTGGTTCAATCAGGTCCCAGGAGGGTTTGGTTCTTTTTCACTAATGAGCAGCAGCAGAAGAGTGTGTTTTTTCAAGGTCATAACTCTACATTGTAACAACTCTCCCACTCATATTTTCGGATCTTCCTTTAGCACTTCTATTTCTCAGGTATACTGCTATGAGGAAAGTCTATTTATTCAGGTGGTGGAAATGCTCTCTTTAATCAGAAGCCTGTACTGTGATTGCAGAAGAATATACTAGGCAGTAGATGGCAGGAATCCAAAACGAGTCAGACACTTGTACAGTGCTGTGCTCTCTGTACACCTGCCTCTGCCTGCTTTGGTATTTACTGCTACTCCATGCCACATGAGTCACCAACAAACACTGCTACCTGTCCCCCTTACTGCTCGTGGCACCAGCTGGGTGACAGCTGTGGCACAGGGATGGCAGTGCTCTTCAGGTCTTGTTCCCCCACGGGGAGGGAATGCAGCTGGGCTGCTGCTTGGTGGAGGTCTCTTGGGTCACGGGGCCTCAGCCCACCAACAGCACCTGCCTTGCCAGGATGATGACCCAGGCATGCACATCTCCCAGAGAGCCTCCTTATTCCAAGCTTTATGTAGGGAGAAGGCTCCAGAAGGATCAGGTCTCCCATCTTTTTGGCTTGCCTGTGACTAAACCGCAGTTTGCAGGGGCACAGTGCACCTGTGTGTCAATCCAACACCCCAGGAAGCATCTGCCTTGCTGTGCAAGGACAGCCAATCTCTCAGGGCAAGGTCCATAACGTGTATCTGTCTCTTCACAGAGTGTTAAACCAGTTAGGCACCCCTGCTGAGCTGACACGTTCCTCCAGGTCAGAACTGCAGCTTCTCTCCCTCCACATGGAGCCCTGTGAACACACTCTGTGCTTGGCTGGGCTTTGAATGACCCGGGTTGTCCCCATCTCCACGTCACCTTGTTCAGCAGCAGGTCTGACATGACTACTACCTGTTCACACCGTCCAGCTGGGAGCATCCAAGCATGTCCAGGCTGCTTTCCCAAGTTTGTGAAGTCCTGAATCTACATTAAGATCAGTGTGACTGGTTTAATGCAAAAGCCTAAAGCCCAAATAAAAGAAAGAGTTGTGGACCAGGCTCCTGAAGTTCGGAATGGCACTTCCCTGGGGTATTGCTGTGAGTCTGTTGCCTCCTGGAGATGTTGTAAAGGTGCTGTGCTTTGTGTAACTGGGATGCAACGAGCCCTGAAACCAAGGTGCATCCCAGGCAGGCAACTGACTGGGGAGCAAAATGGAACCAGCAATACCACTGGGACTGGCTAAGAAAGCCAGATTTCACTCTGCCTCTCACACTGTCAGGGGGAGATGAGCCCTGGGAACATGAATCTATGAAATGCTGATGCTCTGTCCTTTCAGCAGCATTACACTCTATTCCTGGTGGAAAAAGTGACTGCCTGCAAGGCAACTCCGTTCCTGCTCCTCCTTCTAATGAAGCAGGAATCAAGGTCAAAGCCAGGCGTCTGCAGCAAGCAGTGTTGCTTCTGTGCCTGACCTTCTTGGTTGTGGCCAGTGGCCCCACCACAGAAGGAGCTCTTTGGTGCAGCTGCTCTGTGCAGCTCTCACTGACAAAGGGACAGACTGAGAGTAGTACCTGTTGCTCTTTTCTTTCTCACCTTTACCAGCCCCCTCTTGGACTGAATCAGAGAAATTTATTCCCTTCCCCACATCCAACACCATCCCTTTTCTAGCATTTTCTCTCACTAAAGCAAGAAACACTTCCATTAAGACTTTTTTCAGCCCTTCTCTTGCCTCCCAGCTAACTGCAGGTGCTTCAGAGGTTCTCTCTGGCAGACAAGGGGAGTATAGGGTTAAGAAAGCAGGGGCTGCAGAACAGCTCCATAAATAAGAAACCTTCCCCTCTAATGGGAGAGGACCCCATTTCCAGTGCCTCTGCCTCGTGCTTGCACTGGCAATTTCCCCTTGTTCCCTGCAGCCTGACCCGGAGACACCCCACTCCTGCTAGCAGGACCGCCTACTTACAGGAAACATTTGCACGCCTGCACTTGGGTTTCAAAAAACTGTCTCTGTTTTGTCAGCCTCTGTTTAGAGGGAAAAGAAGCAGCCTCCCGGCCCAGCTGCCCGAAGGCATGCTGACCCCCGGCAGAGCTGCAGCCACATCGAGTGCAGTACCAGCCGTGCAGGGTCAGTGTGCAGGGGGGACTCTCTTTGTAGAGTGCAGCCCGGCCCTTGCCTCTGTGTGCTACTGCCAGAGCAGGGCTGAAGGGAGTCCACTTTGCTCTCTCTCCTTTCTTTTTACAGACCTTCTGGTGCCTGGCTGAACAGAGAGGGAGGAGGAGCCACTGCTGAGAACAGGGTCTGCTGAGGTGCCTCGGTTGTACAGGAGCAGGAAGAGGAGGATGCTTCTACTGCACACACAGTCAGGCCTGGCATCGCTTGGCCTCAATGTGGAGTTGTTGAGTTAGTGAAATTTCCTTCAGACAGAACAGCTGGAAAGGCAGAAACAGTTAACTGGCTTCTCTTATCATCAGTCTTTCTCCAAGATTTGTGGCAAGGAGTTAACTCTTTTCATTTCAGCAAAACACTGCACTAGTGAGGACAGATCCAGACAAGGTTTCTCTTAAATTCTTGGCACTACACAGAGCTAATTAAGATCCCATGTAGTTCAGGGATCAGTTCACTCTTTTTCTAACAGCCAATAAAATCTGCTACCTTTACCTTTCTAATGTTAAAAAACTGAAGAGCAGCTTCAAATTAAAACATGAAAAGCTGCTTTTAACACTGCTCTCACCCTGTACCCCATCCTCAATGAAGCTTGGAGTCTTCCCCTAAGCATATCCAGCTTGTTCTCATCTCTGTGCAGTCTCATGAATTTCTCATACACTCAGCACACTGTGCATTTACTCAGCATACTGTACATGTGCAGTGAGTCCAGGTGTCAGTGCCAATGCTGTCCTCAGACAATGTGCTCTGGACACATCCACACCTGAGGTAAGCCCACTGAGCTCAGCAGTGCTGCACCCCCACATGCTTTGGCTGGTTCTGTTAAGCACTGGCACAGGTGCCACTGCTCTAATCAACTGATGTCTGATCCCTTGAGAAATGCAGGAGACCATTGCTAATTTGGACCATGTCTGATTTTAACCACGTTCTTAGAATGACAGTGTTAGGTCTGTAATTACAATGCAGTATCCTTAGGGAGCTGGTGCAAGTATGTGCAGAATGTTCATTAAATGATTTTTCTTGTCTGTGCACGCAAGACTTTTCCCTTTTTCAGAGACATACAAAGCTTAGCCACAGAGTGCTTCATGACAACTTCTTCACCTGATAATCCTGAGAGGGTTTTGCTCAGTTCCTAGGGGACTAGTGTTGAAATCAGAGCCTGTCATTACTGTGGACATCTAAGCAGCCCCTAAGGAATTAATGAAGAGGAAACAACCTCCTATCTCTGCTGGCTGGGTCTCTTCAGGTCAGGGCTGAGACTCATCAATGTTTTGGAGCACAGACACTTGCCTGTACTCTGCATCCTCTGTGGGTAAATACAGGGCTTAACTTTCCAGTTCTCTGAACTATTAGCCAATATTCAAATTTTAATTGTAAGCCAGAAAGGGGGAAAAAACCACCAAACCAAAACAACACAAAGCACGCCAATTCACACGGAGAGTGGTAATTGCATACATACTGCTCAGAGGCAGGCTTCTCTTCATGTCTGATTAAAAATTTTTCCATGAAATAATTGCTTGAAGAAGGAATTGAGGTGAACAAACATTTAGAAACTGTGGACTATTACCTATCATTGCTGCTTGCCATTCCACATGGCACTTAAAATGTGTAGCTCTACACAGACACAACCAAAATCTTTTATCACATCCTTAAAATACCAATTCACCTTGGTGCATCGGAAGGCTCTAACTTTTTCCCAACTCATTCCACCTGTCCTTGGGATCACTCTAAGTCACTCTCAGGCTGGAGGTGTCAAGCCAGTGAGCAAGCCATGCTGTTTGCCCACCCAGCTGTGCTGGGAGGGCAGCTCTGCCCACTGTAACTACAGCAGCTCCTCTCGGTCCCGTGTGCAGAGGCATCCCACGGGCAGCCACGGCAGCCCCTCCGGGAGGAAGCACCTGCTCAGTCCCCGTCTCGGCTGAGACACTACTGCCGATGTGATGCTCATGTGGCATCTGCCTGTTTGGAGCTGTGTGCTGGCAGTGGAGCTTCACAGGTGCTCACATCCAAGCTTGGGACATTCTTTCCTTCCTTACTTGGGCTGTCTCTAGCTTTTCTTGTTCCAAGCATCTCTATAATGTCTTTGTCCTCTTTTTAAGTAGGAAATTTTGCTCAGGGTTATACACTCTGGAGACTGGTGCCTGTCAGCTGGGACTTTCTTCCGAGCCCCGGACCTGCATTCAGAGGTCTCAGTGTCAGCATTGCCATTGTCTTTGCAGCGCACTGACCTCAAGACTCGACTTTCTACCTACTGTCCTGCTCCTCCAGACACAGGGACAGGCTCACGAGCGTGACAACTGCCTGCTAAGCTTCTGCCGGCGTGCTCCTTCCCCAGTCAAGTACCGTAGTGGTGGCGTGTCGCTTCCTAAAGCCAGCCCTGCCCCACGGAGTCGGGTGGGGATTTGCAGCAGAAAAACTCGGCAGCTACACTTGTGCTGACTGCCGGCCCGGCACACGATCGGAGGGGACCCGGCCGTCTGGGTACCGCTCTGCTACTCACATGGCCAAAAGAACAATTGCAGAAACTTCACGACAGGCTGACTCTGTACGTCAAGTTCAAAGTCAGGGTGCCCGAAGCCGGGTGGGAGAGCGAGAGCAGGCAGGGACAAACCCCGGCGAGGGAGGCAGCGCCGGGACGGGAGATGCCGCTGCTCGGGAGATGCTGCTGTCCGAACCGCCCGCGCTCATCCCGCCGGGCACGCGGAGCCAGCGCGCCCGGGGCATCCCGAGGGCACTGCGGGCGCTCCCCCCGCCCC
>WEKY01027520.1:669905-780202 GCA_013390045.1 Picathartes gymnocephalus
GGACCGGACCGGCCCCCGCCTCGGGCCGCCCCCGCCAGCCCGGCTGCGAGCGGGGACCTCCGCCGGGGAGCCGCCGCCTTCGCAGTGGGCAACGGGCTCGCCCCACAGCGAGCAGCAGGAAAAGGGGTTTTTCCTCCAAGTTGGCACACGAGTCAATAGCAGAAGAGCAGAGGCGAGGGCTGCCAGCGGTGTGCCTGGCTGCAGCCCTGGAATGTGCTTCAAACCGGCTGGGGAGGCAGGGGCTCATCCAGCAATGCGCGTTTATATCTCCGCATCAAAACGCAGAGCCGGGTTAACATTGCGCTGTCCCTCTTCTCCCCGCAGCGCTGCGGGGTGAAGGACGGGGCGCGCAGCGGGGACACAGCCGTGCTCCAGCAATGACACACACCACGCTCCAGCGGGGACACAGTCGTGCTCCAGCGGGGACACTGCCGTGCTCCAGAGGGGACAGAGCCGTGCTCCAGCAATGACACACACCACGCTCCAGCAGGGACACTACCGTGTCCCCCTGGCTCCCGCAGGACAATGCTGAAGGGAAATCAGAATTTCTAAAACCTTCTTCACCCACTCCTTAAGGCTTGCGCACGTTAGTACACAGTCCCAGGTGTAACTAATAAAGGATTTAGAGTTAGGCTTGTTACGCTTGGGTGATGGAGCCCTGTCCTTTGTGCTGAGTAGGCTGGTCAGTTGTGAGCACATTGATATGTCCTGAAGGTCATGGTTTAGTGATAAAATAGATGTTTGATTACAGTGCATACCTCTGTAAGCAGAAAACAAGATGTCTTTTCACATAAAGAGTGTAGGGTTGAGCCCCACAGACCAGTACTGTGTGTTGGAAGAACCCCCTGGGTTTCTGAGGCTGCCAGAGCAAGCCAAGAGGGATGTACTTGTGCAGTGCGTGTGAGATTGGTCAAGGAGGGGTGTCTGATGGGATACACATACCATACAGGCTTACAGAACTAAATAAAGATGTGATCCTTGCTGTCTGAAAACACCCAACTGCTTAGAGTGGATAATGGTGGACAGCAGGTGACTAAGTAAGGACTTTTGCACTTTTGGGTTTCCATGGTCTTGTTTGAAAAGTAGTTTATCTTCTGTTTGGAAACAACCAGGAGCAGGTAAGGCTCTGGTCTTGTGAGGACTTGAGTAAGTTACTTTGCTGGGAAAGTCAGTAAGATTATTCACGTTCTTAAATGCTTAATAGAAGAGGTCACTCTGAATGCTACTGAAACTGCTGCCCACCTTTCCAGGTTAAACATGCTGGAAAAAAACATGTTTTTTCTCTGCTTTTTCAGTGGATGTCTTCATTAAAGTAAGTTAGTCTGCTGGTACAGCTTTTACTTGGATGTGTTCCTTTGAAAAGGATTTTTCTAAACCATTCATCCAAATAACCAGCAGAAGTGTATAAAGCAGTGGGGATGATTATATAGTACAAAGTTCGGTGAATTCAGCTTTGTCTGTTTTTTTTCCCAGGTATTTAACCTACAGGGTTATTTTGTTTGTTTTTTTTTTCTTTTGAGTTCTTCACATGTTTCTGCAACACACCTGAGGAGGAAAGAGATCTTTTTTGCCTCCAGAAACAGAAGTGATTTTTCCTGGAGCCTGTTCTTGGGGGGAGTAAGTACATCAGCAGGGCTGGAAGCGTGACCCTCTTCGAAGTTACATGAAGATCATCAGCAAAACAAAACACAAAAGAAGGGGATGGCAGTGGAGCAAATGATGGTTATAAAGTGCCACATCCAGTTAGCAGCACCATGAATGTCTCAACTTTCCAGTTAACAGTGAAATGCCACAAGAAGCTGGAGGCTAAGGAAGAACCTCTGCCATGTATTTTCTGTTGTGCTGCTGCCACTTTTAAGTCTGGCCTAGTTTTGAACATCCTGAGCAATAGGGCTTCCCTAGAGAGGCTATTTCTATAATAGAAGCATATGTTTCCTCAGAGCTACAGTTGTCTCCAGGGCACAGTTCAGGTAGCTGCTCGTGCTGAGAAGAGCTGTTCGTAGTAAGAATCTTTTCCTATCTTCCCGCCTGGAACTGTCAGTAGAGCCTCACAGGAGGTTCTGCTGCATGTGACATGTTCCTATTGAAAGAGGAGGAAAACTGGGAAATTTGTTCACATTCACTAACAGTTCCCTCTCTGCTGTACTGCAAATGAAGAGGCCACAGAAAGTAAATCTGCTCCTCGTCCCTCAGTTACCTTAATTGAAACTTCTTGAGGAACTTTTCTGCCTTGCTGCACCAAGACCTTCTAAGGCAGGATGAACTGTGTTTCCACATCTGATTTGCTTTGCTTCACTGAAGTAAAATTAGTGAAATATTTTGCAATATATCAGAATTAAGTAAAGGTGAAGATTGCTTTTGTGCTCTGTGTGTAAAAGGTATTTGGAGGGGTTTTTGTCCTTCAAAGAACTTCAAACCAGTTTTGGCCTAAATGAAATTAATTTGGTTGTTCTGCTCTTTAAATTGTGCAGTAACAGAACTCCAGACAGAAATGTCAATAAAGCCAATTCAAAACTAGCCACAATGCTTGCTTCTACTTATAGCTATTTATTTTTAAGTTTCTTGCTGTTTTCTAAAGGGATGACATTTATGTGTAACATCAGGGCCACAGTGAGGAGAGCACTGCTCTGCTGCTGAATTAACAGGCAGATGCCTCTGGAGGATGGACAGCTCCTGAAGCTCATCTCATAAACAGCCACATGCTTAGACAGTGAATGATGTTTATTCTTTTCCTAAGAGCAGTTTACTGTTTTCATGGCTTGCTACATAACAATAACAGGTGGATGTACTTCACTTTAAAATTCCAGAGGCACTTGAACTTGGTCAGCTTTCTTTTTTTTTTTTTTAGAGGAAATGAGCCTTCCTGGAAACAGCCAGACAGTGATCCTGGGGGCAGGAAGCTGGAGTGACAAGTTAGTCACACACACCCCCATCCACTCGGGCCATGGAACAAAGCACTGGTGACTTCCAGAGACACGAGCCATTGACTGAGGGAGTCAGGAAGAACCAGATGCTGTTTTGTTGCAACACACTCGTGTGAGTAACATGCCTGGAAGATGGCAATGGTGAAACTGGAAGGGTAATGCATGGAGTGTGTAAAGGGATTGGGAGAGGCTGTGTGAGGGTAGAGAAATCTCTCAAAGGGAGAGGTGTCATTTGGCAAAAAAGATGTGTGTTAACAGTTACAAGAGGCCAGGGACGTTGGCAAGAGAACTGGCTTAGGGCCTGATCAAGGCTGCCTTACCTGTGTAGTAGTGCTGCAGGAATTAAACTCAGAGCTGCTACAGAGAAAATGATACTATAGGAATGACAAGTCTTTGATTATACCTTATTGGATGCCTGTATATAATTTTGCTGCAATGAAACCCTTTTCTTCAAAGCAATATTTTTATTTTTCCATACTGCTAGGCTGCAGGATAATTGAGTCAAATTCTACTCCTTTTGAGTTAAAGAACTGTCTTTATCAATAGCACTCTGCAGGTCTCTCCAGACTTAGAAGGTGAGGGAGACCTTTCTGTGTTCTCATAAAAGCCACTAAGGAAAAAAAAAGTGATTATGAAAGTTCTTTACTGGAGCCTCCCCAGTGCCTATGCATTGGCAGGCTCCAGTTTTACAAGACAAGAGTGAAGATTTATTCATTTTTAAGGTCAGAAGTTTTTCTTGTTGCCAGGGAAGGCTGTGGGTGCATCATGGCTTCTGCAGCTTGTGCTGCAGGTCCATAGCCTGCACCCTCAGGCTCCACAGCCCTGTAGATTCCTCGTCATCTCTTCTTCCTGTGGCCTCATATCTCCTTGGAGACCCCATGGAAGTTACAACAGGTCTCAAACACTGTCTGTAATGGAGCTTTGCCTATGTGAACCTACTGAAAACAAGTTTAAAGCTTTTAAACACCAATTATTTCCTTCTAGAATTAAATGTTTATTCCCTGAACTCCCTTTCAGGTTTCAACTGACAAATGTCATTGTAATTAATTTGAGCTCTATTGTGAGTACATTTTTCAAGGGAACAGAAAACAGATGTGATAAATGCCTGAACATGAGAATTAACCTAATATCTGTTGTTTTAAAGAAGAGTTACAAAACAAATTGTGTTTTCTTTGTGTTTATTTGGTAGATGATACACCTGATTTTCCACTGTACCCTTTTCAGGTTACACTGAAAACATCTGATGGAAATGTGCACTGAGATAACCTCATTTGACCTGTCCAGTTTGCAGTGGTTATGACAAATTAGTGCTATTTTTGCAATAGTCAGCATATAGGTGGTGTTTCAGATAAAATGAATCTGTTAAACACAATAGAAATCAAACTCTCTCTGAAAGACAAGAAAGTGAAAAGGATCCATCAGGAGCTTGTATGTACTTAACTATGTAATAAGATGTACCTGTATGAAGCTTAACTATAGAATTACTGGGCCAACTCGTATGTTTAGCATAAGCATATGCTTAAATCATCTGCTGGATTTAGATATAAATAAATTAGGATTGAAATGTAACTACTTGACAAATACTTCTGAAGATGGAGACTAATTTATCCTCTTCCCAAGGTGAAAAGAAAGCACATGAGATTCATGTCACAGACTTCTTCATTTCCTCTACTGTGATGTTAAAATGTTGGATAAGAAAGTACTCGAATGTTCAAGTTTGCTTGGGCTGGAAATTCCAAGAGGTTTAACTGTAGAAAAGGTGTGGCATGCACAGACCTTGCATGGAATGCTGACAAATGGAGGTGACACTTCCTTACCCTGTTACTGAGCAGAAATCAACTCCAGCCTGTGAATACCAAGAAGGGTGAAAACAGTTTAGATTATGTCTTATTTAAAAATCATTGTACTAATAATTTTTACTAATTATTGGGAAAAAAAAGTTATTATTACATTATAATGCATTACTATCTGCCATGCTAGACCTCATTAGGCCTAATTTCAGGATCAAATCACAAAGTTAAGTACTTTGTTCTGTAGTTTAGGGTTTCCTATGCAAATGCCATGTTTAGCTGGTATGGTTAAATCCTCCCTGCGCATCTCAGGATAAGACGTACGATTTGGATTTGGAGCTTTTCTTTAAGAAAATGCATAATCCTCCCAAATTTACTTGTTGGTGCTGCTGTGTTGCTGGAAGGCAGCGAGCCCCAGTCGCATCAATGCTCCCGTTCACGGGGCTGCAGTGGCTCCTGTGTGGCACAGCCATCACTGGCTGCTGACAGGGCTCCTACAGAGAGTGCCTTGTCGGGAGGGGTGGCTCTGGCACAGCCGTGCCTGGCACGGGCATGCACAGCAGCACCCCTGCAGCCCCTGCAATCCCTGCAGTGCTGCAGCTGCAGGAGTGCCAGCACACTGAGCAGCACCTGCCAGCTGAGTGCAGAATGGGAGTCAGGGTCCTGCAGCACCACCTTCATTTTCTGTGGGAAGGAATAGGAGGCCTAAAGGAGTGAGGCTCCCTGACAGAGAGGCTGATGCAGACTCTGACTTTGTGGCCAATTAAATAGATTGCAAGGCCCCTTGTTAACTTCTGCCCGTCCACCAAAGGAGCAGCCAGCCTGCGCAGAGTGAGATTACTTTCTCATTTTACATAAGGCTTTCACATGCTGTCACCCCTATTAATTAAGTAGATTAAAGGTTCTGGCTTCCTTGAGCTCCTCTTTTATTGTCTGATACATTTTGAATTAGATGTAACCATTATAAAACGATCAGAAGAAAAGACTTTTTTTCTGACTTTCTAGGTATTGTGGGTATTTTTAGGTACCACACTTAGCAGATACAGCAAAAATACCTCCCTGCAGGTGGATGCTTTAAGTGGTTATAAAAGCCACTACTAACTTGGTTTTATTTCCTTGATATGTATAAAAAAATCTTATTTTCAATTTTTGGCAAGAGTAATTTGTCTGTCAGTGGACACATATTCTCCTCCTTCAGGCTTGACTTTTTTGTTATTGTTATTGTTCTAGGTAAAAAGAGTGACTGCTTAATAAAAAAAATAGTGGCATTAAAAACGTTAATGAGCTTTGCATCCCATCTTACTCCCGTGCAATTCCACTGACTGTACCACGATTTCTCTTGATTTACTTTGGCGTAAGTGAGGCATAAGCAGAATCTGTCTCGGGTCAGCCACAGCTTTACTGTAATCCATGAGGTCAATGAGAGCACAAAAGGAAGGAAGCTCTACATAATCAGAAATCAAATAATACAATCCCTCTACAGCTCCGCTTAGTTCTTGCTGCAGATGTCAAACATCTGTCCAAGCCTACACCTGAGGCACCACCAGCAGCTGCCCTGGGGAAGAGCAACAGGACCAGTTGTGTGCCTGAGCCCTGAGACTAGAGATGGTTTCGATTAAATTCATGTCATTTCACAGGCAGGTGCAACGCTCTGATATCTTTATGTTTATTCTGCAGTTCACCTGCCTCTGTCTATGGCAGGAGGAAAAAGTGTTGGAACACATCACTGAAGAAAGGAAGGAAAAAAGAAAGGGAGGAAAACAAACTGAAAAAATTGAACTTGTCAGTATGAGCAGGGAGAGGGATGTAACTGCAAACAACCTGATGGGGCTGAACTCAACCGAGACCATGGAGCAATTCTGTGTGCAGCAGCAGAGCTGCAGCCAGCCTGGCTTCTAGGTGGGAACTGCTTTCATTAACTTCAGTAAGATTGCTTCACTGAGTGGGATGAGCAGGAGATTTGGGTTTTAGAAAACTGCAGAGAATATCATTCCAGGGTTCTCAGATATTTTTCCCTGTTTAAATTGGCTCAGCAGACCTTGCAAAAATCCCTGTGGGTTTGAACAAAAAATTATTTGCAGTTTCCTAGAGGCCAACAACTGTTCCTCCTCTAATCAGCTATTGCCCTGAAGGGAGTTTTGGTCTCCCTGTGGATCAGGCATCAGTAATCTAAAGTTACTTAAATGGGGCCAAATCTTGCTTGCTGGCATGTTTTAAGGAGGGTTAGTAGTTTATTTTATATCCAAGTCCACAAAGGCTCTGGATGATATACAGTGTATGGTAAGATTACATGGTAAAAGTTTCTGTCCTTGATGATATTAGTGCTTGGGCACACTTTTGACAAAGACATACAGCTGTGATTTTCCTACCTTGAACTTGAAAGAGAAGTCAGGATTTAATTTTATGTCAGCACCCGGAGGCTCTTTATTTCTTGCCTTTGCTCTTTATTGCTCCCACACTGCAAGCACAGAAGTCTCCAATAATACAGCCTATGGAATCAGAAATGCAGGGTCATGCAGTGCTTGCTATTGGCCCCTGATGTCCAACTTGGGCACTGCTATAAAAGCAGAGACTCCTCTGCCATTGACTCTTCTCTTCCACTGCTGTTGGCCTGGGAACACGAGAGCACTTACTGACCACAGAGCTTTTCTCCCAGACACAAACAGAACAGTATTTTCCAAAGGGGCCTGTGGAAGCTGTCAGTGGCCAGCAGTTCCAGTCTGAGGCCTCAAGTTTGTCGTTGTGCACCTGCTTCTCATGGTTGATATGCAAGGGTTTTGTCAGATCAATGCCAAAATTAAATTCCAGAGTCAGACTTGGCTTTAATATTTTTCAATAGATTTGGGTTTATGTGAGAACGGAAAGGCAAATCGTTAGGAGGATTTCAACCCTTGCCTTTTTTTTTCCTTTGTACCAGCCAGTTTCCTGGGCCAGCTGATACAAGTTACTCCCCTGTTAATTTTGTTATGTTCCTGTGCAGGCAGACATTGATGGGGTACTGGGCTAGCAAGGAGTTGCCTGCAGCTGTGGGTTGGATGCTCTTCTTTTAGTCTTTGTATGAGCCCACATATTTTTGAAATTCTCTTGCACGGTATTGGTGGCAGATTTTAAATACATCTTGGATCAGACAGCTGTGTGTTTCCCCAGTTTCAGGGGTTTGTACTGTTTTGTGATGGTTGTACAATGACCAATTCAAAAAGCACTTGTTTTGCAGTTTGAGGTAGCTAATGGATTTCAAAGCTATTTGCTATTGTAATTTTTCTGCCTAATTGTTTTCTGTCTGTAACTGTATGCCTTCAATTCCAGGACTGACTCTTACATTCCCATGTAGTGAGATTGATGCAGATTCTGTTCACAAAATGACACTCTGTTCAATAGCAATCAGGGATGCAAACCGAGGAGACAGAGGCTGCAAGATTATTTTCATCTGCCACTCGAAATGCAATTTCTAGCCTGCTTTTGGAAAAAAATGACACCCCAGTCTGAGAAAGTGGGTAACCTATCATTTTATGAGGCAATCATTTAAAACTGTTGGGCAGCTGACTAACGAAAGAGACAAACAGGCTGTACATGAGTCAAATTTCTGAGTTGGTTTTACGAAGGTGGTTTTTGCACAGGCACTGATTTATAACCAATGTGCTTTTTGAGATCCTTGATTTGGGGTGGCATGTGGGAAGGGACTTGTAGGTCAGCACCATGTCTAACATTAGCGTGGTATCTAGTTTCTGTAAATATTGATTTATCTTTGAACAGGTTGACTTTAATTTGTTTTTAATTAGTAATGGCAGATGTTCAGCTGGGACAACATCTAGGGATCATTATTCTAATAATGTCCTATTAGCTTTTAAACCTTCCTCTTAATGTAAATCTGTAATTAGAGTGCTGTCTCTATCTGCTGCATCCTACTACCAATTCTATCTGTAAGCCAATACAGTGGGATGCCAAAAAGCTGCAGGGATTGTAAATTGTGTCTTATGACTCTGTGTTTTGGGTAATTGCACACTGAGGACAAATCAGAATAAAGCAGCAGAACTGCAGCAGCTGCCCCCACCTCCTCCCAGTCCATAGGAAGGATATTCCCTTGGGTGGAGGATGCTTTGACAGCAAGGTGGAGGTGGAGCAGTGGCTGTGTGTGTGTCCCTCTGGCACAAACAGAAGCCAGGGGCAGAGCAGCCTTGGGGAGGTGGTGCTGTGTCCCACAGCCCTGCCTGCTGCAGTGCCTGGCTGCCTGCCCCACATTACGTGTGCTGGGAGTCTGAGGAGGCTTTCCCTCTGCCGGGAGCTTTTGGCTTTATGTGTGTTCAGGGGAAGGCTCCTCCCGTGGGTCATTGTTTCCCTGCCTCACCCCAACACAACAGCCCCTACTGGACACTTCCTTGAAGAGATTCTGTATCCACGCAGCTCCCCTGGTTCTCACCCAGCCATTCCAGCATCAAACTGACCATGAATCACCAAACCATCAGCGAGTCAGGCCAGGAGGTGTCTGTAAGTGCACGTGTGTAAAATTCAGCTGGTTTGGTAGTTTTAGCCATGTACCTTGTCTCTTACAAACAAAACCCAACACGTTTCATTCACTATCCTCTGGGGGCATATTCACTTTTACCCATATTGATCCTTCCTCACAGATCCATTGCATCTCTGCATCCCAAAGGAGAAGTTAATGTCCTTTTTTGCACATGTTGCAAACCAGCTGTGCAAAGACCTTGTTAACTGCTTACAGAAACCCTGGCCTTTTGATGGCTTCCAGGGATTCAGAAGTAGATCCAGAGTTCACTGCTCCCCCCCCAGTGTATTACTCACAAAACACCAATCCCATTCATATTTTCTATTGCAATGAAAATGCCAGTCCTTGCCATCATAGAGGAGGCATATGTGGCCATGTCTATACATATTTCACGTTTCCCTTGAGAATGTAGTGTCATTAAACTGCTTCAGTGTTGGGTTTTTGTCTTGTACCCACATTGAAATAAAATGACGTCCTGAAAAACTCTAACTTTCCAGGCTCCTGGAGTCAAGCCTAGAGTGGTATAAATCTGCCATGCTGTCTGTGAAAGATTTCTTTCTAGTCCTGCAGTGACACAATAATTTTGACTTATCTGCAGAAGTTTCTTGCCTTCCTCTCTTCCCATCCCTCTCATGGTATCCTTTTCTTCTCTTCCTGCAAGCACAGTGCTTAGCTAATAGTTCAGCTAAAATAAATAAATAATGGTCCAAGGTATCCGTCAGACTCTTCTGATCACTCTTGAAAGGTCACTCCATACTCACGTGGCATGTTGAAGTTACCAGAGCCTGCTGACCTGTTTCTCTTATTTATCCTACAGCCTTCATACTGGCAGAACCTGCCTTCAGTAATTAGTTAATCTGCACAACTGTAGCCAACAGGCAGCAGATGTAGGACAAGAACCAGATTTCATATCTTTCTCTGCATTTCTTTTACAAGATGAAGATACCTGATACTCTTGAAAGCCAGAGGACCTGTAGTGATAGCTAATAAACTGCTGTGCTGATATACATGCTGATAAGCCCAGCTTATTTCCTTTAAATCCATACCCTGCTGCCTTGCAGGGTGCCGTGCAGTGCGCCTTGAGGGCTGTCCTGCACGTTACCTCCTGCTGGTTTAGGGAAGAAACTATTAGGGTTCTTCTAATTACCTTGTATTTCGCAGTATTTAACTTCATTCCTTCATTCAGGCTGTGCTTGAAGCATATCCTGCCTGATGTGACTAAGCTGTTGACTCACTTCTTTTATGGCTGCAATAAAACTAGATCTAATGACCAATGTCTGGATATCAACCACTGACAGCATTTGCAAAAAAAAAAAAAAAAATCCAGATTGTTCCTTCTCAGTATTGTGTGTCCGGGTATAACTTCCATATAATTTATAATACCAGGCGATTATGGCACTGGTGTAATCACAGTTTTGTTTTCTTCTTTTATAAAGATTATCTGCTTGGCTTTAGCACTATCCCAAACCCTCCAGTTCTGAGTTTTAAATAGTGCTTGCTTGGAATCTGTCCCTGTAACCATTAGTGCTGGTAATTGCACTCAAAGACCTGATGTAGACAATTAGCCTTGCACTGGGCCCCAGGGGTTTCATCATTCTATGAATTTGGAGGTCTCCTCAGTTTTGCCATCCATCTGGGGTAATTTGGTGGTCGCTCAGCCCCTGCTGCCTTCTCAGATGAGCTGTTGCCTGTGATTCCAGTGTGTCTGTGCCACACAGGGATGGGAAGGGCAAGCATCTGATTTTGCTTGCAGGTTGACCCCAGCAAGTTTCTGCAATGCCAGGAAGGCTGGGGTGAGCATCTGCAGGAGAACGTGGCCCTTGCACTTCTGCTCAGGTCTTCTCTAAGGTGAGCATCATGCATGAGAGTGTGGCATTTTCCTTGCCAGTGGCAAAATAATGGACTGTTTGATGCAGAATAGGGCATGGATGGGAAGGAGAATCAGGGACCTGGAACTGATTCCCTTGAGCCTCCACCACCTGCTGTACTGAGGAAAGCCCACAGTAATTCTCCACAATCAGTCCAGACTCAGGGAAATGATAGGTTTTAGCCCTAAGACATCTGCACTTTCAAGTCTCCCAAACTGAGATTGTATCACAATATTGGATGCTGGTGTCATTCAATTACATAAGAGTCTCAGTTTCATTTAAAAGAAAAACTAAGTTTCTGTACTGCAGAGTAGCAAAGATTAGCTTGCACAGATGAGCTGAGGGACTAGGGAAGGCTGACAGGCCAGAGGACTAAAGAGTCTCACTTTTGTTGTTTAACATCTCATGGTTTTAGTATCCATCTCACAATAGAGCCAATCTCGTAATGGGAAGCTGCTTTCCGTGAATGCAAAGTTTTATGTTTTTAAAAAAGTCCCAAACCCAAAAATAGCATTTTCAGCAGATCTGAAGATTTCTGTGAATTCAGATGATATTCAGCAAATACCTTGGGAGGAAAGCTGGAGATATTTGCTTTGGATAAGCTGAATAATTTTTCTCAAGCATTCTAGCTTTTGCTTTGACAGAGTGTTTACATTCCAAAATTGAGTTGTTATTAAAAAAGTTAATTAAACAAAGAAAACAAACAAAACAGTAGGGGACGATTTAAAAAATTTGGAAGGTGCAGACATTTTTATTTGACAAATTATACACCCATTATATGTACAACTCTTATTCTGGAGATCAGGTTTGTTGGGGATGAGTGCTGAAGGGAAAGCTGCCCTGGAAAAATAAACTGAGGTTGGATTTTAAATGTGCTGCACTAGTTTGTGCCCTTAGTAGCAATGGAGAAAAATTCAGCACTCCTGAAAATGTGGTCTCTTTCCTAAAGACAGCAGAAGTTTTTTTGGGGTGTGTGCAAGAATTATGGACTTCCTTTCCTTTGGCTTTCTTGTCTTGCCACTAACTGAGATCACCTGACCCTCACCTTCCTGGGTGTAATCAGCAGGACCTAAAAATACAAGTTAAGCCTTGGTTCAAAATAACTTTTGAGGTTATATTGGATCACTTTGTGGAGCCCAAGGACACTGACCCTGAATCTGGCTCTTTTTCTGACCTCTGCTTCTTGCTGCCTCTCACGGGCTTTCCCTGGGCTCTGAGCCCCTGCAAGCTTTGCCAGGGTAGCACACAGCCCAGGGGGCTGCAGAGGGGAGCTGGACTGTGCCTCCCTTCCTGCAGCACAGCCAGAGCTCTGAGTGTGGCAAGGAGGAGACCCCGTCACTCTGTGGCTCTGCCAGCACTGTTGTGACAAGGATTTCTTCTCTTTTTTGCCACAATTTTATAGACCAGAAGCTCTTTAGGGTAGGGATGGCCAATTTGCTTTCTGTACCCCATCCACTATGAACTGAGGACTTCAGACCTGATAGGTGTCAAGTGGTGGCACCATTTGTACCAACGAGATGACTGCTGCATTTCCAGTGCCAGCACTGGCCCACGTGGCTGTGACAGTTACTCCAGCCTTCACGGGAACATCTGGCCCTACAGAAAATGATCCATACACTGAAGCTGTTTGGAGAAGGACACCAATTCTTTATCTGCATTATTTCATATGAAGTTCAGCCTCCAAGATTCCTTAAATAAACAAAAAGCTGGAGAGGAAACAGCCTCTTGACTGTTTCTTTTTGGGGAAGAAAGAGCACTCAGCTTTCCTCTGATAAAAGCAAGCAACAGTCCCAAGGAGATGTCTGAGGATCTGATCCCGCACACACAATTGTGCCCGAGAAACTCCATGGTCTGGACTTATGCAGCTCTCACAGGCTCCAGGATTCCTGGGAAAAGAAGGGACCTTTCAGTGGAGCTGAGCAAGAAGTTTCTATGCTCAGCTCTAGGAGCAGAACTGGCTTTTGATAAGTGGTTGAGTGGTTTTAAACAATGAAAAATTAAAACAATCATTCAATTAAATGTGAGCAGATGCCCTGAAGTGAACTGGTATGGCCAGATTTACAGTCATATTGATGATGAGGCATGGAAGTATTTGATCATTCTTATTTCATGGCTCTCTTGCTTAATATTATCCTTTTTAATAGATGAGGTGGTTTAAAAACCTGAGTTAAATTTTTGCAGCAGCAATACATTTTCTGAAAAAAAAAAAAAAGCAAATCTCCAGGAAGAGCTTAGTTAGAGTATACTGAGCCAGAGGGGGGTCTTAATTTTATTTAGAACAAAAATTTAAAAGATATCTAAATATCTAGTCAAGACTAACAACTGGGATTTTCGCTTAGGCAACAGTCCCTCTGAATACTTTTTGAGAAACAGGTGATTATTTCATATGGAGACAAAAATCCCTATTAATAGGGCAGCTCTGGCCCATTTGCTCCCCTGAGGGCAGGAGTTGCTTAGCACCTGCAAGGGCTAGCATTCTGTGAAAGCAGGATCTAAACCATTTTTAAGGAAAAATGCCCCCTTTTTAAAAATAAATATTTTATTTGTCCTATTCTTTTGTAAAAACTATAAGCTTCCACTTTAGCAGATGTCATGCCTAACTATCTTGAATGCACTTTATTGATACCCAAAAATTTTTTCAAGGTCTGGGTTTCTTATTTTGGCTTATTTTTACACTCTTGTAAGTGTTCTGAGTTAAGGGAAAGTGGTGGGGAGAAGCCCCAGCTTGGGGATCCGTCATGTTATTGCATTCAGAAAATGGAAAGTATTCCTGTACTCTGAATCCTGGCATTAAAACAGTTTGCTGCATAATCCCCAGATACAGGGAACTGCCCTGTGAAGCCAGAACAACTTCAAAGTCCTCATTTTCGTTTAGTTTCCAGGAGCTCTACTGCAGACCTGTTTCCTTCCTCCCTGCAGGCCAGCTAACACCAGCAGAGCTGCGGTGCTGAGCAGGTGCTGTCCCGATCCCTGGAGCTCTGCAGCCTGTGCCACTGTGGGGGATGAGCTCAGGACATCCCCACCAGCCTCTCTGCCAGGTGCAGGGTTCCCTGTGCCCCGGCTCTGCTCTGTGGCATGGCAGTGCTCATGTCAAGCCCAGCACACAGGGACGCTGGAGGACCACAGGCAGCAGGCTGGCCTCTTCCCCGCCAAAGCTGGACACCAGTGAGGTGACATGTCTCAAATGCACTTGGTCTCATTGCTGGGTTTGTCCCTTTGCTTACCTCTGGTCCATTGTGTTGTTTTCAGGAGCTTTTCCTTTGTCATTTCTGTATATATGTACTGGTCCTGCTGAATTTCTTATAAATCAGGCAGCAGCTTCACCCCACTGCAAATGAAGAAGGTGGTGCAAGTACTGAAAAGCAAGAAGAGTGCAAATAATTACTTCCTTGGAAAGGTGAAATGTGGTTTACCTCATTACAGTAAACTAATTAAAGCTGGGCTCAAATCCTGTCCTTTGGGCTACACATTAGTACCTGGTGATAATATGGCCAAGTGCACATAAGTCAATGGGAAATAAAAGTCCCTATTTGTATTAATCTAGCAGAATGAGATTTGTGCCTTCCTTTGGGTTTCTAAGGCTGAGTATTAACAACTTGTGTGAAAATGATGCTCTAATGCTTCTATCTGACCTTTCAGAGTAGCACATGGCAGCATGGACTTGGGAAGGAAACACGCAGTTCTGGATGAGAAGTTAATTTTCTGGAGGCAGAGGCTGTAAAAATACTGTCAGCTAAGGGCCTGTTCAGGCTTCACCTCTCTCTAAGCTACCCCACACCCCAAAATGCTTCTCCCTCAGTTCAGGTTGTCCTCAAGAGGTTCACATTTTCCTTCACCATCAAGGTGAGATGATAGCTGCAGAGGTCCTGGTTGAGACCTGGATGGGTTTCCCAATATCTTCCTTATTTTTCTGCCTTCTTTTCCCAAATCCATCACCACAAATACTTTAGAGATACTCCAACATGTTCCCTGCAGAAGCTGCACCTGTATTTTTGGGCAGCAATTATTCATTATACCTCCTCCTTTCTTTTGTCTTGATTTTGCATCGAACTGGCCTCTAGTTACCTGTCTGTCCATGCTGCAGCATTTGTGGCTTTGCATCCCAAAGGGATTTTCTAATTGGGAATGCAATTGCTCATTATTCACCAGCAATAAACTAGAAATAACTGACCTGTCAGGGAGCATAGGAAAACAAATGAGATGAAGAATGCCCACAAAGCCAGACAGCAGGCTGCATTTTTGAGAATTGCAGGGAGCATGAAACTCAGTTCTAGTCTGAGCCAAAAGAGCAGCGTGAGCAGCTCTTACATGTGCAGAAGTGTAATTTTGAAGGTACTGCTGATGTTGCTGACTTCTTAGCCATGCCTCTGCTTAGCAACTGCCTGTTAAAATGCCAAAAAACTCTGTTTTAAGTTAAAAGAGGAGAAACAGAGATGATCATTTCAAAGTGGGAGGGATCACTGCCTTAAGCACCCGCTTGAAACTCCCATGAGAAGGGCCAAATGTGAAACCTCAGTCATCTAGGGCCAGCTGAACAAACCAGCAGCCACCTCTCACACTTAAGGTGGATTCTTAGCAGGTGGAAGAGACAAATCCACCTTCTCATCAGGCTGTAAAACATTTGCAGGGCAAGTCCATGACAGCTGTGGTGGTGACCCTGGTGTGACATCAGCTGGGACTATGAAAAACTGATTTTAGTGATGCAGACCCTGAGCAGCTCCGATCCAGGCCAAGCCAGCAGAAAGTCAGCCTAAGAAAATGAGAAGCAAAATGTGGGTGTAAGGAGGCTGGCTGCTGCAGGCTTTTAGGAGGGGTTGCTTAAGCTTTGTGCCTCTCCTCTGAGGGCTACTGAGTTATAGGAGAACTGGAAATCCCTTGCCCTCTTCCCTAGATGTTGTCCCAAGAGATCTGTTCGGCACAGGCAATTACTTCGTTACCATTTGTCAAGGAAACAAATAATGATATCATAGATGACATGAAGAATGTCAGGCTGAGTGTCTGTATTTGGGGAACCATAGGGCAACAGCCTTAACGTCACTTGGGATCTCTGAAACACTGCTCTAAGGCAAAATGAAAAAGTCAGCTTGAGGTGCGGAGTCTGAAATTAACTGTTTTGATTTGGTTTTGAACCCTTGAACAAATCCTTTGAGAACATCGATCAGAATCTTTATTTTGACAGAGCCTTATTCAGTATAAAACTGTTGAACAAATTCAAGTAGGAGTTTTTTATTTAAAGAATTCCTTTCAGAGATGCCTGAAGTGAAGGAATACCTATGATCTCTGCTAAATGGTACACTGTGATGTTCTTAACAGGATCAAAAGATTATGTGTTATTTTCTCAAAGGCTTTTAATGTGAAGGACTATATATTGAAGAAGAAATGTCTGTGGACCTTATTCAATGAAAAAGCAACATCTGTAGAGTGGAAAGTGTGCCTTCCTCACAGGAAAGGTTAATTGTCAAAAAGGGTGGTAGTTACGAATTGCATCTTGGTAAATCGGAAACATCAGACAATACTGTGTGAGGAGTTGGGTGGTAAAAAACCTCCAAATGGCAAACAGGGAAGTTAAAGGTGAGGAAAAGGTGAGTGGCACAAAATGCACGAAGTGTAAACCAACACTTTCCTTTGATTAGAAATATGCCAGCTAAATATAATTTAAAAAATCATTTGTCGGAGTCAGAATCTGAAAAAGGTTATAAGAAGAAATCTTTTCAAAATGTTTATGAACCACAGGGGAATGTAAATCCCATTTGATTTTTACAAGCCCAGAGACACTGCTTTGGACTCATATTTTCATTAATCTCTTCATACGTATTTAAATAGTGTCCCAGCATTTTTTCCCCTTTTTTGGAATGGCAAAGCAGATTCCTTTGCTCTGCAGAACAGATTTTAAAGAACCTTTCAGTGAATGAGAAGCTATAAAATTCTGCTGGTTGCCACAAAGCTTTTGGTAACTAAAAATTAATCCACATGGGAAGACATTCTCTGCCTCAAACATGGGAATTTTGCAGAAATATGGGTGAATATGAGTTTTTTTATTTCAAATCTGACCATGCTGAAGATCAGCTTGTGTCTATAAATGATGGCAGCTGTTCTGAAAAAAGTTATCAATAAAAGACACATTACCACACAAGGGAACACTGGATGCTTGTGAGGAGTCAGAGGACAGCTTAAGTCCCAAACTGTTCCCATCTCTATGATGTTTTGCATATAATTAAGAGGAATGATGAAGAGACTGAAGGCAGAGCCCTCTTGAGCAGAATGTAAGGTGAAATGGTCTTTGTGTACTTATTGAATCTAATAATTTACATCTCATTGAATCCAATCAAGTTAGCAGTTTATCACATTAAGGTTGCATTAAGTTGGTTGTCTCCAGTGAGGCTGAATTATCGCTGGAGGGAATCCTATAGCTCTGTGCTCAGGGCTCTTATATTCCCCAGATAAACGGTCCAGCTTTGACTGGGATGTGCAGCAAGAAGAAGAAGAAAAGCCTTTGCAGGGGCCACCTTTCCTGGCACAGTTCTGTGTGTGCTGGTGGTGGGAAACAGCTGTGGGCCAGCAAAGGGAGACAGCTCCACATCCACATCTTGCTCACATCCAGTCACTGAAATGTCACTGAAATCAGCAGGGTGGTTTTGAATTTTCCTTCTTGCAACTGAGGGCTGATCAAGTCCTTTAAATGTGGCTTTATGTCAGAAGGCAGCTGTTAGCCAGGTGTGTTGGTGGATGACAGCAGCAGGGGTGTATAATCCTGCTTTATCCTCACCTACTGAGAATACGGAGTGATGTGTTTCTTACTGGAATATTCTGAAATTCAGACCCTAAAGTTAATTAGATGTGATCAAAAAGAAGAAACCAAGGTGTCCAGTTTGCAGTTGTTTCAGTGACAGCCCACACGCTGCAGAAATAGAGAGTAAGAGTGAGGGACAGAGTCAATCTTGATTCTGAGAAACAGAAGTTAGAAAATGAGGTATTTTATGTAGCCCAGTTACAATATCCCAGATTGTACTAAAAATACCAAGTATTTTTGTAACTAACTCTTGCTTATGAGGCAAAACCAAATAACTGTGCTTTTTTTTTTTTTTTTATCTGTAAGTACCCAGCTTGTTAATTGGAAGGAACTTGAAGAGAGCAGAGCTCTGTAGAGACGACTTGAATGCCGGATGAATTTTTACAGAGAATTTTGTCCCTATGGTCAAACTCTTTCGGGTGGTGTTACAGTCCTGAGGGAAGATTACTGTTATTCCTTCCAGAGGGTCACAGGAGCACTTCCCTGCCCATGGGAGACAGCCCCCGCAGGACAGGTGGAGCCTGGCTGCACTGGGTGCGTGCAGCTGAGACTCGGAGCAGCTCAGAAGTTTTCTGACCTCCTGAGTTCTTTGTCTTGTGTGAGGATTGTCGCCTGTGCAGAGTGCCAGCTCACAGAGCCAGCGGTGCCGCCTGGCCTGCTCCCTGCAGGGATGGGTGTGGCTGGTCCCGGCGCCTGCCGGGCCAGAGCAGCTGTGCCATGCGGGGCGCGCTGCCGAGCCGAGCCTCCCACTCCGCGTCCTGCTTTACTGGGGAAGAAGCGCATTGAAGGGCAATGTGCTCCTGCTGACCCCAAACCTGGACGTTTCAGCCAGAAGATAAAAAAAAACAAAGGAAGAAAATAGTGGGAGAAAGTGAGTTACTGCGTATAGCTTACAGGTGTGAAGACAAATGTTTTCATTGGAATTGCACTTTTAAATAGCGTTTTCTTCCGGATTGCAGGTGCTGGTTGCACAATGTCACAAAGCCTGTTGGTCTGATTCTCCATTCGCTCCCTGCTCTGCAGCTTTCCCACTGCTTTGCAGCCTGCTCACATTCTGATGACACGTGTGCAGAGGAGGGGTTTCAATATTTTTTTTAACAGCTTGTGGGCAATTGATCTAAGCTTACCAGTATCCTGCAAATTGGTTGTCATTATTTAAACATCAGATAGAGAATTTTTGCCCTAGAGCTTGGGCCAAATAAATATAGCTTTACTGGAAATGGTTTTATAATAATAATTTGAACATGAGCTGAGGAGAGGGGAAGGCCTTCATCTCACTGCCCATATTTCATTACAGTTTACCCCTGTGCAATAACATGGGAATCATCAGGAAAGGCAGCTCCATTTCTTTCGAAGACTCCACTTTTTTTTTTCTTGGGGCTTGCAGTAGCTGTAAACTGATAGGTTTGTTTTGGAAGATGCTGGATAAAGCAGAATTCCACAGAGGCTAGATGAAAATCCAGGTATTCCTAAATTATAATTCTGATATTACTGGAAAGGCATTTAAATATGTATTGCATTGTCAGAAAGAAATGCAGGTTTTTAGTAATTTGCTATTTAATTTCTGCATCTACTGAGAGTCAGTGAAGTTGCCTTTCAATACTGACCCAATGTTCATGTCCACATTTAGCCCAGGGAAAGTGATTAGGCAGGCGTTGGACCTGACCTCACTTGCCAGAGCCCTCTGGACAACTGCGCTGCCTTTCAGGTCCCGCAATCCTTAAATTAGCTGGGTTTTTTCCTCAACTGACACCTTATTTGTAATCAAGAAACACTTTTAGTCCTTGCAAAGACCTTTCAGCTTTTCGGAAGGGTTCACACCCATTTTAATTCAGCCGGACCTTGGTGCAGAGCTGGGGCTGCAGGGACATGCCGAGAGTGAAGCTTGGCTGGTTTAACAAAGGTGACTTTGAGCTACAACTGTGCTCCCGTAATTGTGAGATTGGTGAGCTCCGAAGGAAAACTGCAAGGGAAACTAAATTATCTCTGGGCATGATCTCTTTTCTTTGCCATCATTTACATGTTTCTGAGACAGGAGCACCATTAACACTTCCAGCTGTTTTTATGTAAAGTCTCATCGAGTCACTGTGTTAGGCCTGCTATTTTTAATTCTGACTTTTACCATCACAAAAGAGATTTAATACACTAATGAATGGACTCACTATGTTTAAGATTCAGCCAATGAGCAGCTGAGCAGAAATTACTTCAAGTCAAGTCACCTCACAGGTAAAGAGCTGGTTTTGCTCTTTCACTGGGTTTATACAACAGTGAACACAATCAATTCAGAGACTATATTCCAAATAATCTATGTGTTATTCACAGTGAAATAACACAAAATATTAAAAAATGTTGTTTCAATGATTTCTCCTGGTGAACAGTTTAAAACAGCTGTTGTGTTTTGACAACAGGGAAAATCCAATTTCCAAGGCTGGGAAGACACTTTATTTTTTAAAATTGGGCATGTTTATTAAACTCTTAAAAGTTAATGGAAACAACAAAAAGCCAATAAGGTCCATGGAAGAAATAACAAGGTTTCTCTCCTTATAAAACTACTTTTGCCTGGGATGGCATTTGCTATTCCTCCCTGCAGGGAGGTGGCTGGTCCCTGGCACAGGGCGAGGAAGGCTGAGTCAGTGGCAGGACTCACAGGTATCCACCAGGACAGAATAACCCTAAAAAACCTCTCAGAAGCCGTGGGCAGCTGCTCACCCTCAAAGTTAGGAATCTGCAGATAAGCTCATGAAAGCAGAGCCTTCCAGGAGAGTCTGTGAGCCCACCCCGTATCCAGGCAGGTCCTGAGCCTGGCATTTCCAGGGGGATTTTCAGCAGTGAAGGAGCTGCTTTGCTCCCAGACAAATATCTGGGTGCTCAAAGAGAGCAGAGCGAGGCTGGCATGTGCCACCCTGGGGACCTTCTCCCCTGGCCAGGTGGTGTGGGGGAGCAGGAACTGGAATTATATTTTATGCAAGAAGGCTCTGCGATCCTGCCGAAGCACTTGGCCTTAGGCAAAGATTATTAAGAACAACTCCCACTTCTTTTTGAACATGCAGAAGAGAGAACAGTTTGCTGCTTATTTACTCCATTCTGCTTGGTTTTCAGATTTTCTTTCTAGCAGTCAGTGACTACCACAAGCTTGGCAAATGACCCAGGGAAGAAAACACGTGGAGTGACTGTCTGGTAGTAATGGCAATGGCAGTGGGAAGACTCAAACAACCAGACCAGAGCCAGGTTATGTTATGGAAACAAGGACTGCTGTAAAGCAGGGAAAGGGCTGTCTTAATTCTCTGCAGAGTAAACTAAATAACAAGGGGGAAGCCCATCTTTTGGGCATCATAAACCATTTAGGTCACAAGAAGCAAGGGAAGAGATGAGTTTAATGGACTGTAGGTTAGAGCTGTAGAAGATGAATAGATTCCTTGGAAATAGCTGGCATTTGGCTAAAGCATCCTGGAACAAAGAGCCCAGCTGTGACCCTGTTTCTCTGTAGGGCTATTCTCAGCGCCAGGTGCCTGACCCTGATGAGAGCAGTGGCTGCTGGGCTGCCAGTCAGAGATGCTGAGTGAGCCCCAGTTGTTAGGAGAATGTGTGGCTTTATTCCTTTTCAATTAACGTCACCATGTATAAATCTGCTGTGGGACTCCAGTGATAAAGAAAACTGACGTGCACCACTCCAGTGCAATAAATCTTTGGGCTCTGGCTGTGGGGATGCCAAATCCACTCGTCAGCTTGTTGTTCTTGAGCCCATCAATTGTGTGGCAGTTGTTGCTGCCTCTGAACACCATTGTTTGTGCAGAGGCAAAGCTCTGCTCAGGAAACTGAAAACATCCTCCAAGTGAGAAGCTCAGGTTTTGCTTTTCTACACATTCTCAGTTTTTTATAAAGGAACGTGTCCCCAGAATAATTTTAAGAGCCTATAGCTCGCTTTCCTGCCCCATTTTCAGTACTGACAATTTTAGATTTTGGCTTTTAACTCATGCTTGTGTATCTGTGTGCACAGTGCATGCATGTGTAGGGAACTCTATGGATGCAACCAGACAACTTCACAGCCTAAGTGACTGTTTCCTGCTGGAATGGTTTTGCACCAGCATTCCTAGCTCTGGAGTGAATCCAGGCAGAACAGACTCAGGTCTCCCTGCTCTCTGTGTATTTCTATAGGACGTATTGTGTGAAGGATTTGTTCATGCCTGGGGCTCCTGAGTACGTCCAGGTTCAGGTAACATTTTGAATTAAGCCACTCACAGACAAGGTAGCTCTTGGTGGTGAAATCTCTCAGCCTGGGGTTCAAAGAGGTCCTCTGCTCTGAAGCTTTCTGACACTAGAGAAGTTGAACATTACCTTTCTTCAAATAAATCACATTCTTTTTCTCAAGACCTCAGTATCTTATCCAGCTGGTGCCAGGTATAATCCAGCACATCAGGCTGGCTGACTGAAGTATTTGCAAAAGCCATACAGTTCCTAGTGATGGACCATTTGGGGCTTGTCCTCATCACAAGCTTTTTTATCATTATTCTCAAAGTAGAAGCCTGCCACAAATAATGTATGTAGTGTCTGGCATGAGCTAACTAATGGTCTGCTGGCAGGATGGCTATTTTGCTGCCTACAGTACTTTTTACTTGAATATTCTAGTGGGATGGGAACTGTGTAATGCTAACTGTGGTAATGATGGGCTACCTGCACAAGCCTATAATACGTCCCAGCAAACAGCTCCCTTTGGTACTCATTTGTTCTTTAAGCAGCTTATATCACACAGACAATAGTAAAATCACAATTTAATATTAGAAAATACGGATGAAATGCAAAAAACCCAACCCAAAACAAATGAATAATATTGTACATAAATCATATTAGCCTATTTTTTTGAGAATCACCTTTATTTCTTGAAGAGAAGGTGAGGAGCTGGGAGAGTTGGAATTTCTTTTCTGAGCAATCCTTATAATTATTTATGTCACACCATGACAGCAGTCCCACTATGGGATCCTGTCTTTATGGTGGCTGTATTGTGGCATAAAAGATGATGTTCCTCCACAGGAGAGCCATGACAATCTATTACAGTACCTGGAGAGCTTGGGAACTGACTTGGGTTTGGGGAAGCTTGTGAAAATTGTGTGGAAGGGAAAATAATCAGGTAAAATTATTTTAAGAGGGAATTTTTTTTTTTTCATGTCTTTCTTGGCTATTTAGACTTTTTGAAAATAAGTTAATGGCTCAGTATTTCAACCAACTCCAAGGCTGAGCAAGCAACTCCAAAATGGTTGGTATTGTTTGCCCTTACAGTGTTGGATGCACCTTTTCCTCCCTTCCTTCCTCATTATCTGTAACAGTGCAGGTTCTCTCTTAAAACTTCACAAAATTTGAGCAGCTGCAGGGAAAGCATTTTATTGAAATCACCCATTGCTATTTCTACATGAGTATCATTAGGTTTCCGAAAATATTTTTATGTGCAAAAGGGAAAACTTAAGTGACTTTTGAGCAAGGATATATGGTTGTAACATAATCGTGTGTTTATGTGCCTGATTATTATTCACATACTTTAATTTCTTGTGTTGATGAGACAACAACCAAACCACTGAACAGCAAGTCGTCGGTGCTGGTTATGCCGTCCTTCTCCCATCTATCAAGGAATTATGTTTCTTTTTCCATCTATCTATCCAAAGTAAATGTGATTGAGCAATTCATAAAATAGATTAGCACATGAGATTGGATCTGCTTAAGCTCATGATGCACAAGCAATGCAGGATCAGGCTCATAAACTCTGTGAAATTTTCTGCTGCTTTCTGCATGCTTTTAGCCCACTTAACTTGAAATCCACATTAAAAGCTGAATGCTTCAGAAGCCACCATCAGTGTGTAATGTGTCAGAAGACCGGGGCTGTTAATGTTCGTGCTGTATTAAGATAAAATTGAACCAACATAGAATTTTCCAATTTTTGTTTAATTACCCGAGTCACACTTCAGTAAATTAGGAAGTTGTTTCACTTCTTGTAAACAAATCTATTTGTATGAAGTTCTATTCCACTCAATTCTCGCTTGAATTTTGGGTGTCACTTTGTATCACTTTAAGATTATGACATTTACTTCTTGATTAAACACAACACCCTAAAGGATTTCATCTGCTTTTAAGATCCCTGAAAATGCAAGTGGCTCAATTCAGACCTACCAGATAAGACAAAGTTGTTACAGTTTCTGGAAATGTGAGAGCCACCACTAATGAAATGGATCCATCCCCACCCATGGAGGTGGGTTTAGCGCTTTGGAAATTCCCTGAAAATGCTCTTTTTTTCAGCTACTTGGTGGACAGGAGAGGGAGAGAAAGAGACACTATTTCAGACACATTTTGTTTCCAGTCTTATTTTTGTTTCTTTTCAGTTGCTATTTATTCTGGGCTATTATAATAATTCCATACTTAATAATCACCTAGATAACCAAACACAGACAGAAACAGAGATAAATAAAATATTGATGTTATCTGGACATGCTGTGCTCCTGCAGCAATAAAGTAAACTATTTATACTGCTCTGAATAGCAGCGTAAATTATAGATCAGATAATTATATCATGTGATTGTGGGAAATAATAGGATGAAACTGAACCAAAACAAACCAGATGTGTAAGGAAGCAGCCTTACGCTCTGCAGAGGCTTTACAAGGATTAGCTGTGAGCTAGAGGAAAAGATTCAGGTTTTGTTGATGCCAACTATACAAATAATACTTGTTGCCTGGGCTGCATCTAATGATAGCCAGTGATGAGAGCCTGTGCTTTGAATGCTACACAGAATAACAGATTTGAAGAGGGATTTTGGTCCAGGAATTTTAATTCAACCTCCTCCAGATTTCTAGAAAATTTGAAAAAGACATATTAGTTTTATGTTTGAGATGTAAAGATTTGACTAACAATTCTACATCAATTTGCTCTTTAACATGGATATGATCTTCTAAAAGAATGAATTGTATTTTGGCAATATTTTAATGAAAACTTTCTTGTATTTGGTTGAGCTATTGGCAGGTTTTAAATGAAGGCAAGCTTCAGAGCCTTGCCAAAGTAGCACATTACTGATTTTTCCTCCTTGTCCTTAAATGACCAGCTCTCCAAAATGACTGAGAGAAAAGACAAGAGATACAGCATGCCAAGAAAATCTGGCAGAAAAAGGGGGAAGGCATTCTCCACAGGTGAACTGTTTTCACTGGTGCTTCCTTATCACTGAATATCCTCTTACATCAAAGCGGCTCCGGTGAGGAGCGATGTCAGTGTGCTCTGGTGGCTCCTGAAAGCGGAATCCTTCACCTGTCTTTGCTGGGTCACAGCTGGGCTGTGCCAGAGGAAGGGCCAGCTCTCTGCTGCCCAGGTCCCAAACCAGCAGAGTTCAGAGTGGTGGGATGGCTGTTACCTGCAGAGGGGAGAGACCCAGCACCTCTCAGCTTCTCTGAGCCAACACCTGCACTCGTTTGTGCTTCACACCTACAGCCAGCGCTGGGCAACTGTGACAGTGACCTTGTCTGCAAGATGCCAAGGGACAGGAAAGCCTGGAAGAATGGAGCTCTTTGAAGTCATAACCCAGACACTCATTAAACACCCTGGTTGGGCTTTCATCCCTCCTCTGCACCTCTGTCTGCAACCACTCAGCTGTTTGTGTTTCTTCCAGACGTGCTATTTCATTATGATGCCTCTTGCATTAGATAGAAGAGCAATAATAAGTTTTATTGTTTAACCATTGATGAGGTTAGGCTAAATTAGACATGAATTCAGTTATGTAATTCTAAATATAATATTTTGAGATGGAACTGGGAAGAGAACTTGTCCCAAGCTCGGGCAGAGGAGGCTGGAGCCAGGTCTGCCAGGCTGCAGGGGACACCTCTCCTCCTCCACTGCTGCCAGAGATGGGGAGGTCATGGGGAGGGATGAGAAGAGCTCTGAACTGCTCCCAGATCCCCCAGCCCTCTGCCAGGGGAGGAGGGAGAAGCAGGAGGCTTCCACTGGTTCTTCCAGTGCTGCCTTCATCCTTTTCTCCTTCCTCCCTGACAACAGAAGAGAAATCTCTGGTGTTTTGTCCCCTCCTGGCTGTGTCCTTTCTGCAGTCTCACTGCAGAGGGTACTGGTGCTGGGCTGGGGGTTGGACTATGATGACATGAAATGTCCCATGCCTGGGACAGCAGAAAAGGAAGAGAGGATTCGGAAACGCTGATTTCCAAACCCTTCCACACCCCCCCTCAAAAATCCCAGTCACTCCTCCCAGTCTTCCTCTCCCAACAGCTCCCAAAACCTCCTGGTGTCTCCCCTGCCTCTCTCATCATTGTCACTTGTTTGACTTGCTTATCTCCACTGCCATATCCTGACTTCTGTGTATACAGGCTTTGAAAATAATGGATCTCCCAGAGAGACACCTTCACCCCATGCACTCCCTGCCATTCTCTCCCTGGCACTAACACAAAACTGAATTTTGCATTCATTGCTGAGACCTTTTGGAGGTGGCTCCAATCATGGTGTGCAGCAGATGAGTGCTGTAAGGATGAGAGACTGTAGGGAAAGGAGCTCAAAGCAAACTGTGTTTATGTCTGTGCTCTGGAGTAACTGCATGGGAGCATCAGTGCAGCTGCCTGTGTTTGGATTGCAGCTCAGCTGAGCAAAGCAGTAATGCCTGGTGGGGGATGATACCCCAGTGTGGGAACCAGTGAGTAACCTGGTGGCATTGTAAATGAACCAAAAAATCTGCATACATCAGCATAAAAATGTAGGCATAGGTTTACATTAATTTATTAATTTGATTCATAACAGCCTCCTATATTCTGTTCCCCATTTTTATTGCCTCTTGTATATATTCATATGCTCAAGTTTGCTTTGCAATGAAAGAAAAATAATAAAAGATGATCCTGCAGGTATTATCATTGTTTCTAGCTCTCATATACCTTTGCAAAGGGAAACTGGTTATTAGGAAGCCTAGCTACAGAGCAACATTATCTGCAGCAATATAAGATGCTTTTCCAACCAGTGTAGTAAATACCCAGAGCAGTCACACCAAGTTGTTCCCTGCATTAATGAACCAGCACAAAGCTAAGGCTCTGCTCAGGCTAAAATCCAGTGTAGATAGCCTTGCTGGTTTACAGTGCTACTTTTGAAATAATTGAGGAATGTACTGGGACATTTTTCTCTGGAGCCTTTTATTCAGCAGTTTCACAGCTGTAATTAACTGCAGTGAGCTGAAGCATCAGCTGGTGCAGCTCAGGACAGACAGAGCCTCTGAAGTCATTGAAATAATTCCTGTATTAGAGTTGCCCAGTTGTTTGTTGGAATTAATTCTTGATTTATTCTTTGGAGATCTAAGTGTAAGTTAAGGATCTTCATATACTATGAAAATACTCTGTAGCTGTAGGTTAGCACTGGTCTAATAACAGAGATTTTAAGAACAGAGATTTTATAGGTATGTTTATGTGCCTATGTCCTATGTCTTGATTTATTTACCTTTTTTGTCAGATGGGTGGTGTTAGTTGGATGCTAAATATTATTTCAGGAGATCAGGAGGTAAATTGTGTCAACAAGTCTTCATAAGAATGAGTAAACCAGCCTGAAAACATCCTACATGAGTAAAACAGCCTGAATCCATTCTTCTAAAACCTGCCAGGAACGGAGTCTAATTTGAAGCAGAAAACCTATCTAGATGGAGAATCCCAGTGTGCAATGAAGTGACCTGTGATGCTTTGGTGGATTAAGGTAGCAAGAGAGATCAAACTCAAGATCACTTTGTGCTATCCAACAAAGGTGTCTGTGTTTTTTGGAGTTACCTATATCTTTTGTTCTCAGGCACAGCTGTGTATACTAAGGCACAGTGAGAACCATGCATATAGAAGGATTGCCATGTATATATATATACATCTGTTCCTTGGTGGGGTTTGCAGGGATGTGACCTATAGCCTGGGCACAGGGCACTGGATGTGCTGTTGCAGGGAAGGCTGTCCTGGTCAGGGTCACAGCTGTATCAGTTATTCCTATTCCCATCAGTAACAGTTATGAAGACCTTTCCAAATTGCAATTCACTTGTCCTTACATCACCCCTGAAGTAATATCACATCCATTTTACAAATGGGAAGCTGCAGCACAGAGAAACTAGATGGCTGTCTCTAGCCTCATCCTCAATCAATGAGTATCAAATTAGGCTAATGTTCATTCGAGGGCTCAGATTTGTCTAGAAGAAAGTGTGATCAGTACCAGGTAATGTCATTCACTTGTCATTATGGTCAAAACGACTGCACAGCATAAAGATATCTTCCTGCTTGTTCTGGGAGCCAAGTCTCACATGAAGTTTCACACTACAGGTGGTCGGGTTGCAATCAGGCACAGCTCAGCTGGGAAGAATATCTGCTCTCTCTGTTCCCCTCATTAGGTGCTATGAGCACAGTTTAACCTAAGTATAATGACTCCCGTTTGAATGACAAATGTCATTTTCTGGCTCCCCAGTTCCTACCACCTGTACAACAGGTAGATAAGTGGTCAATTCCAGATGATCATCTCTGGTCAATCCAAACCTTTGTCTGCTGAGACAAGGAGTACTGTGTGTCCTAATAAAAGGAATGATGAAAAGAGAAGAAAAAGAGAGAGATTCTGGCTACAAAGCAATTATTCTACATGCTTATGGAGAAGTAATTCCCTACAGATTATGATTTTTTACAGGACATCATAGAAGGACTTCATGTTTCCATGGCCCTATGCTTGTAAAGAAGTATATGTTAGCTAATCTCATTCTAATTAGTTAATCAATTAATCTTATTCTGTGATTACAGCATATTGGCCCTAGCACTGTAGACTCACCAAAAAGCCCCTGAAAATACCTACAGCTGCTTTCAACATGAACAAACTGCTTTTGGAAATCCTTGGGTGGGCAGTGATTTCCTTTCAGCTTTTATTATTCTCCAAGGCCTGTCCCAAAGACAGTATTTTGAATACTGGACATCAAGAACAATGGGTCAGGTATGTGTTTATGTTAGAATATAATCTTCTAGAAACTTTATAAAGTTTGTGGAGTTTTCTTTAATACTGTATATTTTTCCTGTAGATTTGCTACCAGGCTCTTTTTATGATACCAACTGCACTGTTTGCATATTATGCTGAAGACAGAACAGGCAATTCCTCAGTTCAGCAGTGAGAGGGGTTTGTTCTCTGGAAGGCTTTGCTCTGACTAAGCTGTATTTTGTTCTTGAGCTTGTACCTGCAAATGTGAGAGTTTAGGTGATGGAAGAAAGGGGAACAATAGTATCTAGAAACTGCCATAGCTGAGGATGCAACCAAAAGTCATCCAGAACCCAGAGTGAAGTCTAGTTCCCAGTGTGCAGGTGGTTGGATGACTGCTGGAAAGACCAGCATCCACTTAGACTGGCTACAGCAGCCATGGTCCCTTGTTCTATGTTGCTTCTGCTGTTGCCTTTAGGCCAGATTGTTAGTCTTTATAATTCTGTTTTGAGTCCTCTAAAATGTCAAATGCCAAGGTTCCAAAGGAAAAATGTCAAGGACGACAAAGCCCACCTGAAGTATCTGTGTAGCTGAGATCTGGGTAGCAGGAGTCACAGGTAAAGGCTAACAAAGACACTGGATGGGGGAAGGATATTGCTATTCTCAGAATGCACACTATGAGTGTCTTTCAGAGAGTATTTTAAGCCATTACCTAGTTGAGGGCCCTGTTCTTTGATATGTGTGTGTGTTACCACCTCTTCACAGAGCTGGATGCTCAAGGATCCCTCTGTCAGCGTCAAGGCGTGCACTGCACTTGGTTTGTTCCAGCGAAAAGAATGGAAGGCAGCATAACCTACTCACCTCTCTTGATGGCTCATTTAAAGTTAAATTGTGGTAAGACCCGTTCTCAGTGTTAACTGATGGCTCTGAACTCCTTGGTCAGAATAAATTCAGGTGTAGAAACCTGCATCTACTTGCAGCCTATGAGTAGATTCTCTGCATTTAGATCCTTCCCAGCATCCATCTAGGTGCGGGTTTACCTTGTTCAGGAATATTTGTTGTTGTCAATTAAGGTCTTGGTGTGATGAAAAGTTTGTATCCCATTTTGGAGTAGTGAACAGACTGTGCAGTACTCTACTGAAGGCAGAGGAATTTGTGTTCTTCACATTACCTTCAGTACTCCATGCCAGATCCAGGGGATTTCTCAGTGTCCTGAACTCAGCTGCCTTCTCTCTAGCCTGTTGCTGTATAACTGCTTTCACCTCAGCAAACACCGCACATGGTATTGAGTAACAGAGTGCTCAGGCTGTGTTTATGCTGTTGCTCTCCATAGGTTTCCCCTGGCTGTGCAGGCCCAGCAGGAGGGGAGCATCCCTTCAGCAGTGCCAGCTGCTCCCGGGGGCTCTGGGATGTCACCGCTGTCTCCTGGCTTCACAGGAGGGGCCTGTGCATGGCTCGGTGTCTTTGACCCAAAGGATTGCTTCGATAGTGATGTGGGAGTGGGAATGAGATTCAGATCTGCAAAGTGAGTTTGAATTTGTCCTGGAGGAGTCCCCCCTCTCCTGGGAAAAGCCCTAGTGAGCAGCAGAAGGGAGAAGCAACTTCACCATCAGCTTTCTCTTTGGGAGGAACATTTGGTGCTTCTCAGGTATCTGTCTGATACACGACAAGCACGAGGAGACTGTGCTGCTGATATCTGAAAATCCTTTGACCCTGGGATTCCTGATCAAGGACAAATGAAATAAAGATTAATACCAAGGCATGATGTACAAAATTTGAATGAACACTGCAAACACTAACACATGGCAAACACTAACACAGAAATGAAATCCCATGAAGCAATATATACTTTCAAAGAAATAAAAGACTGTGCATTCCAACAGAGCGTTGTTCTGATCTCTGATTGTAATTATTTTGCTACATCATGTTTAAAGAACATGAAGAAACCTGACAGAATAGCTGAAGAATTTTCAAATGGAATAAGGAGTGCTGCAGATGTCTCTTGTAATTGCTGTTACATATTCAGCTTGAGTTTCTCAGCTTTGAGACATATGTATAGAGATCTGAAAGGGCTGCAATAACATCTGGATGATGTTTTGGTGGCATAATGGGCTGGTAAATAACATTACTGAAAGTAAGTATGTTGCTCTGCATATCCTTTTTTCTGTTTCCACTCTAGCAGTAGTTTTCAGAGTTAAAATGAAGATGCCTGATTAATGATCCATCCAGGCACTTGTATCAGACTTGCAGTGGAATTCTCAAGGGTAAAACTTATTAATAACTAATATTTGTTCTATTAAGCTTCTTAAACTAAAGTTTGACTGACCTGGTGGAATCCTAAATCCTGAGCAAGAGTGCTGCTACTCTTCAAAGAGATTTGGTAGCCTTGATGATAAATTGCTGGCCCTAAGGGAGACTTTCAAAGCTAGAAAAACGTGAGGAGCAAAAAAATGAAAGCATACACTTTACACAAAGCTGTCTGGTACTGATGAGAAGTTGACAAGACCAGTCATCACTGCCCCAGTGTTTGGAAATAAAAGGTGGGGATTCTGACAAGCACCTGCCTTGACTATTATAGCCAGTTCTCCAGTTGTATAAACCAATTCTTTCCAGTGCAGTCATTGTGATGTGCCAGTTTACAGAGATGGGAGCTGTGTCCTGTACTTCAGCAGACTGTAAATGTCAGCTCTGCTGCAGAAGTATAAAAAATGGAGCCCTGTTGTGGTGCCCTGCATGATCATCAGCACTTAATCTACTTAACCAAGCAGAAATAATAGAAACTGGCTAATCCTGGCACCTCTGCTTTCCCTTTCTTGGGGAGAGTGTTGACTTTTTCAGCAATCCCCATACTAATGACATTTTAGTGAGATGAGGAAAGAGAGAAAAAGAAAATGACAGTGAGTTTGTTATTTGCATGCATTTTCCTATCACATAACTTGAGGCTAATCCCAGCTGTTCATATCAAGGTACACATTCTCGTCTCCAAATTCTTCACTGCATCATTTTCTTAGCATTCTGCTGAGACACTTTCTATGTTTCCAGGACTGACAGTGGGAGGATTTTTTTTGTTCTGTTTTTTCTTTAATTAAACTAAAACTAGTTACAAGAAGAGCTTCATAGTATATTTAGAAAACAGTGACTCAAATAAAGTCTTGAATACAATAAAGGAAACTCTACAAGCTCAAGTTAATTTCTGCTGTATGTATTTCCTTCTATTCATTCTAGCACTGCAATACAAAGGCCAGTGTTCCTCTGTCTTAGAGATAAGTTAGGCCTTGGCTCTGGTATATTTTTTTTTTTCTTTACTATCTCAAACACTGAGAGCCAAACTCCACAGATGAAATCCTCCAAATTCAGCTTTGAAGAATTTTTTTTTGTCTAAATTTTTATTTAGTCTCCTTGGAGTCACTGACACAGAGGCAGAGGGGAGAACAGCACTCAGATGTTGCAAAGTGTGGGTATAGCCAGTGCAGTGAACACACCAGGGTTTCCAGGACATGTCTTTGATCTACAGAGGAGGCTGTGCCTGCACTACTCACGGGGACCTTTGGTTAAGGAAAAACTACAAAACCCATCTGAACTGATGGTGCTGTGCCTCACAGAGCCGAGCTGAGGAGCTTCCCAGGAAGAAGGAACAGGAACATCCCTACATTTCTTTTTTCTTTTGACCCGGGCACTTCCACAAGAGCTTCACATTTTTGCTACCTTGTGTATATCCTTTCCTAGAGGTCCAGCGGAAATGTTTCTAAATACGAGTGTGGAGGTTGCAGGTCCTGATGTGAGTGCAGCAGCGGGTGCAATCAGCGGCAGCTCGGGCTGCTCGTCATTAGGGAGCCACTCCGGCAGGCTTGGTGCAAACACCACTAGGGCTTGCATGGCTCAGCCTCTGGTGCTCTTGCCACCTCCTCTCTGCATTTATTCCAAGCCCACTTCCAGTGCAGCTGAGCACGTACCAGATACTGAGGCATGCAAACATTGGCTCTGTTGGTGTCAAGTAACTTTTTGGCAAATTGGCTCCACAACTCATGATTATGCATTGATAGTGTTGGTGAGTGCAGTCAATGTGATCCCAGAATATAGAGACAGACAATCCATTTGGAGTTAAAAGATTGCTGGGAGAGTTGACACTGTTACAGGTGAGCATTGGAACATTTCGTTAAGAAGGATTCAATTCTGTTGAAGTTGTAAAGTTCTGATGTGGCTGCTCTGGAACTGGTAATAAAGAATGATTTCTATTTCAGTTTTAGGACTACAGCATGTTATGGAGAGAGAAACTCTTTTGGCATGTCCTCTGGCAGTATTTAAGAGCTGAGACTTTTTGGAAATGCAAATGACTGAAGAGAAAGGTCAAGAGTGGCTCTAATTTGGTAACAAATTTCTGCGTTTAAAGATGTCTTACAGTTTATTGTTGCTCATGGTACATTTCTGATCCAATTGTTGTATTAGTCCTGTACAAAATGAACACTCCAGTTCCTTCAGGAAGCATTGATGTAGATGACCAAGTCTTCATGTTTTCGATATATATCATTCATGGTTCTTCCAGACACTATTCCTCCTTGTAAATAAAAAGCCCTGAAGATGGTACTGGAGGAGGCAATGGATCAGGAAGCAGGATTTGCATATTTTTGTGAAGTGTTTTGTAAGGCACAGGTGAGGTTGCAAAAAGCCTGGGGTCTAGCCTGTCCCACCAGGCTGGGGCACTGGGTAACCAGGAGGCTTTTGCTGTACTGAGCACAGCAGTCTTAAATCTTCATGTGGGAACTTTCAGTGAGGGATGATGTAAATAGATCGCACTAGATATAAATTAGGTTTTAAGAATGTAAAATATACTACCTTTTTAAATTAATGTTTTGAAATATGTCATTCCCTGTAAAGGAAGGCGCTTAAATTGTGTATACCTAGCGGATACACATTGAAACTCAGTTAACTTTTGCAGATTTTTTTCCCAGAGTATCATTAGTATAGTATGATATCATTTGTATAAAGCCTGCTTGGACTTAGTGTTTTCCCATTTCCAAGCTCTTAGTTTTATTTCCAGTAGCAGAGGAACGGCATCAAATATAATTACAGCCTATACAATATGAGTCTTAAAGTTGTAATGCTGCAGGAAGCTAAGAGCTAAGTGACATAATGTGTGATGAATGGATGAGTGCAGCTAGAATGGTTAAACAGCTCCACAGCAATGGGTTTCTATAGAGAGACAAGGGAGCCATGTCTGAGGCAAAACATTCTTTTTTTCTGGTGTTTAAATTGCAAGACTGAGAAGAGAAAACAAGATCATGAAATGGACTTTTTTACAGTCTGCTTCTCTGACCCTCTTTAAGGTCAGGGACCTTTTGTGTCTTGGCACTGGCAGAGGCTGGTGATCCCAGCTGAAATGGCTTTTAACACTGGCAGAGCTGGTGCTGGCAGTGGCAGGGAAGGGATAGAGAGAAATGAGGTGTGAAGGACAGGAACTGGGGTCCTTTCCAGAGGAGCCGTGGGGTTGTGTCCCAGCATTTGTGTCATACAAGACGGACACAGAGGCTACAGGGACCTCTGCTACAAACTTCAGACTCAGCATCTGGAGATCATAAACTTAACTACTTTGGGCAATTGTAAAATAATGATGAGCTGCCAAAGTCCAGTCTGGAAAGAGCTGCCATAAATTTCTCAATTGCATCAATTAAAATATCCTTGGTGAGGGTGGGGAGTGTTTATGCAATAGTATAAGACATTGGCAAATTTTCATTTAGAATAATCATAAATACAGGAAAAACTATAAAATAGCCCAAATTTAAAACCATCCATGCTTTAAATAAACTAAGAAATGTCAAGTGTGTTAGGCTCTTCAAGGACAAGGTCCATTCACAGTCAGTGGGATCCTGTCCAAAAAGCCATGCTTCTCAATTATTACAGAACATTTCTCAGCTCCTGTGAATTAGGCTCTAGTTAGAGGTCAAGCTTTTATAAGCTAAATATATTTGGAAAATAAAAAAAAGGGCAACCTACAGTAAGTCATCTTGAAAGACAAACTTGGAGGAAAAAATAAATGTTGCCCTATGTGCAGAAAATATTACAACAATTTATCTTTTTGTGTCATGGTGAACCTCTAGGAAAGATGTAAAGTAAGGAAAAATAATGGTGATGACAGATATTAAGTTTAGAATTGTAGCACTTCATTTATTAGACAGCAGAAATCAAAATGCTCTAATATGTCTGTTTTGTCTGGAGGCAAATGACTTAAAACAATCCATGTAATGGTTTATTGCACCAGTAAACATTTTGGGGAGCTCTGTATGGAGAATTTTATAAAGAAATTAGTTAAATTAAATTTTCTGTAAAGTGCGCTTAATGACTCTTTAGAGAGCCTAAACACTGCTGGATTTTAACAAACATGAAAAATAGATTTTTTGATTTGTGCTTAACACTCAGGGTCTGATTATATCCTTTCAAGCAAGGAAGAGCCATGAGAATGGGATGTCCTCTCAGGTGAAGGAAATAGGCCCTAGAGCCCACTTTTCCTAAGAGGTATTACCAGGGAGTGGCACAGGATGACTGAACTGTACAGCATGTCCCTGCATCCCTCACTGTGCGTCAACACCTCTGCATAGTTTGGCACCAGGACCAGCACCAGCCTCTAGTCAAAAACGTGTAGAAAACAACATTTGATTCTCAGGTCTAATCATCTACTAGAGCAGATGCAATGAAAATATCATTTTAAAGCCATTTCATATCCAGAACTGTTAAAGAAATCTATTTACATGAAATTATACATATGCATCAAAAAAAAAAAAAAAAAGAGAGAGAGAGAGAGAGATATGAGAGATATGCAGACAGAGAAAGAAGAAGCAAACTATAGTAATGGTATAATTCCCATTACCAGAGTTCATGGAAGTGGCATCATACACAGTATTGAAGCAGAGTAAAAGTTTGAGCCATAAAATTGTGTTCAGAGTTATAATTGTAGCCTTCAAGTTTAAAACATATTGGGTCTTATCTTCTGCAGTGTAAATCAGTCTTGTCCTGTTGTAAATGGAGCTGGACCCACTCACAGACACCAAGGATCTGTCTCATTAGGGTCATCTGACACAATGGGCTGCAAACCATTTCTTTTGCAAGCTCCACAGTTATTGCTGCCACAAAGTTTTCAACCTTGAGAGACTGAAAGAAATGTGTGACAAAACAATTGTACTTTGGGGATAAGGCATCTCCTAAAAAAATCTGTTTTTCTCTGTCTGGTTGCCAAATGCTTCCTCCCACATAAGCAATTGAAAAGTCTCCTTTGAGCCACTTCTCATGAATAGCATAACTGCAGCAATCAGTATGGTCTGAAAGCCCACCGTAAGTATTTAAACAATCTGTTCTGAGACCCAAGGGGAAGAGCTGCTGACCTTCTCTCACAGGACAGTTCTGGCTGAATGTAAGGTTGTTGGTAGGACAGGCAGCACTTGGAAGATGAATTTTTGTCTCATCTCTTCCTGCAAACACCCACCACCCCTGAGCTCTCAGAGCAGCTGTGGGGCTGACCCTTTTTGTGGTCAGTCACAGGGTATTTCCAAAACTCCTGAGTGCTTCTGTAGGTCACTAGAGGAGTTTCATATATAGGAAAATACTCATATAATTCATCCTCGTGCCAAAAGGTGCCCGAGAGGCAGCACTGCCCTTGTTTAGTGATCTGAGACAAGGAGACATTTAAAATTACCAGACCAGAATCTCCAAGAAGATGGGGTAAGGTCAGAGGAGTGGCCACGGCTGCTGCAGTGGCCACTGGAAATCCTACTCTTCCGTGGTCTCTAGCCTAATTCAGCCAGACATCACAAAGTTAAAATAATTGGAGAGATGCAGAACAGTTTGAACAAGCAAGGGGCTATGCAAGAAACTTGCTACAACTGCTGAAATAAAAAAGGGAAAACAAGAGGGGAACAGGTGTAATCTGGGTCCAGGAGTAGCACAGATGTTATTGAAGGACGATGTCTCATGCACCCCGGAGGGAAAAGGTAATTAATGACATATCACCCTAATGGTGGCACCTAATTTAGAAGAAAGGCTCAGAACAGGGTTATCCCTTCCCTAAATCCCACTGGTGAGCAGCTCAGGGTGAGAAGCCCCATTGGTGTTGGATGTGGCTCTGGAGTTTGGGCCAAGGGCTTCACAGACAGGTGGAAACCTTTCGAGGCGGGCACAAAAAAGATTATAAAATTTGCCCATCTGATGTTTCTCTGCACTCCTGGGACGAGAGCTCTTGCCCAGGCAGCAGCTGTGCAGTCCCAGGTTGGTACAACAGAGGCTGTGTGTGACTGTGTGAGGATGACAAGCACTGATAGGACTCTTGGTGCTCTGGAAAAATAGTATAGCTGGAAAATAATATCCCTCAAAAAATAACTTACTCTACTGTTAAAAATGTAGCCCTGCAGGTAATGGATGTTTTATTTTGATTTTTAAAATTTAAGTTAAAAGTAAGTTTAAACTATTTTTGTCATCTGATGTACACTATTTTTATGCATTAAGGCTCTGTTATTGTTACATTTGTATAGCTGGAGAGGTCCTTATTTATCCCTATTGATTTTAACTTTGACTTACCTTTACACTGGGCCAGCTTCTTCAAAAATCAATTTACCTTTTGACAAATCTGGTGCAAATGCATGGTTTTCCTATCAATCCTTTACTTTTGAGTAGCAATAAAATATACAGGAAAAAAAGAAAAAGCTGGTGAGCCTAAAGGCTGCCCTACCTTCCTTAACATTGTGCACAGTAAGCCTCATTAAGCATATGTGGTATATGCTCCCTGCTAAGTGATCAGGGTTTGAATTTAAGGTCTCACGCAAAATTATGGTGTTGTGGGATTTCTTATTGCTCAGACTCGGTAATTTAATAACACTAGGGAGAAACTTTCCAAGTGTATTAAACTTTAAAAGCATATTAAAAGTACAGATGACCACAACATCCTCATTTTGCAGGCAGAGGGAAAAAAGGTCTGTCAAGGTGATAGGAAGGCCATGGAACAGATAAGGAATTTTCTCCAAGTGGAAATGCAGCTTCAGCTTTGGGCACTGTTTGGTGGAGCACATCTGACCCTATGGGACCAACCTTCCTCCCAGTGTAAGTCCCTCAAACTGTGCTATTTCACAGGGACCTGGGTCTCTAAAAGCTCTGCTTCATTGCTTCACTGAAAGCTGTGGGATTTTGCTGTTGACTTCAACATCCACAAAGACAGATCCAAAATATTTTTTTATTATTTTCTTTTTTACAAAGGGCTGCTTCCATTAATACTTCCCTTACGCAACATTAATTTTTGTGACCAGCACTTAGCAGGTCATCTTGGATCCCACTGACGTTGGCAGGATTAAGCAGGGTCCTAATTTTAATGATGAGAAGCTGTCAGAAAAATAATTTCAACTGCTGTTTATTCACAAATGTAAATTTCTTTAACAGTCATTGAGGACTCTGAAGGACACCTCTTGTTTAGTTTCTCCCAGCAAATGCATTTATTATGATTATGTCACTTTCAGAGACAGGAGCACCTCACTGCCTTTTACAGGGAGATTAGGAGGAAGGACGATGGGCACCTCAAGCCCAGTTAAATCTGTTTAGAAGGCAAATATCCGAAAGTGTTGCAGGCTTTTCTTCTTGGGTAGAATTCACTGGACATTTTAGGGAGAAGTAGAGAACAGGAGCTGTTGCAGCTCTCACTGATTTCAGCTGGAAAGTGGCCTTTAGCTCACAGCACTCCTTGGAGATGGGAGCCCGTTCCTGCATTCCACCAGGGTGAGGACAAGGCTGAGGAAAGCTTCTCCGTGGTCCCTTCGGGTGCTTTGGATTGTTCCACTTACAAGGAGCACAAAATGAGAGGTCTGGAGCCCTGCAAAATGAGGTTCTTAAATACATATTGCTATTATTTCATGATAGTATGAATCCAGCCAGCCAGTTTCTTGCTTCCTGCCCTTACCCCATCCTGTAAGACATCGTCCATCTACTGCACAGTCTCAGTTCCTTTGGAAAAGTTTCTCCATCTGACAGAGAAAACGGGAAGAACACCTAGAGACTGCTCTGCAATTCATCAAATGCCTGCAGTGGCTGTCACTCCATGGATTTAGGAATTCAGGATTTTAGTCTGTAGCTGCAGAGGATGCAGTCCTGGAACCCTTCCTGGTGCTGCTGGAGACAGTGCTGGCTCCAAAGTCACTGGGCCTCTAAAAGACATGTATTGCTCTTTCAGGTTTAGATGCTCCCAATGGTAGTTAAAGTGTCTCCTTTGTTAAAGACCCACATTTCCTCTGAGATTACAGGCCAGTCACTTGATTTCTACTTGAGAAGGATGCTCGGGATGCCCTAGCCCAGGTTTCAATCCATAGTTACAGAGATTTTTCTTTGACAATTAAGACTGGGGAGATCTTTCTTGATTTCTAGAGGCCAAGGATATCCCCAGGCCTGAATGATGCCTGAGAATCATCCTTTCTCCTACACAGTAGTAGCCTCTGTGAGCTGGGTATCAACTGACTCTCAGTTTTAGGGGTTAGAAACTTATTGTGTATAAGTATAGTATTACCCTCTTGATAGTTATTCATATTAGCTATATATAAATAATAACAAGAAAGTGATTGGACTGCCTTAGTGTGAGGTATTTATGTCTTATTTTTTGTATCTAATCTCATTGCTATTTGGTAGGATTTTCTGGGCCCTCTCAAAAGCTGTGCACAGCCCTGCAGTTTCCCATTATGCTGTGAAATGCCATACCACTGAGACTATGTATGCATCAGATGAAAAAACCAAAAATGCCTGAGGTATGAGCACCTCAGAGCTGATCTCTGACATCAGGAGTTAAAACCTGGAGGTAGTTGCAGAAGGCGTAGGCTCGTATTAGGGTTTATTTCCCACTCCAAGAACAGGATGCCAGTCGCACTCTTGCCCTTTTTGTTTTTAGATGCCAGCCTGAATCAAGCCAAAGAGATCTTGTTTTGCTGAAATGTTAAGCAACTTTTTTTTTTTTCTTAAATAAAAGGACTCAGCTCGGTAATTCCAACCATTTAATTGGAAAATACTCTGTACTGTTCTTGCTGACCCCTCTGAACAAGGCAACATTATCACCAGCATGCAGAAAAGTGCCTGACAGAAAGCACACAGAGTATCTTTAATACAGGACAAATAAGGGGGTGGGACTGAACTTTGGGGTGCTCTTGCAGCCATGCCATCTCTTCCTCTGAGAGTGCAAGCCCTCTGCCTGCTCCCAGGGAAACACCAAATTGCATTATCAGCAGCTCTGAATGCACACAATTAATATTAGAGCATCTGACAGCATCAGCTGTTGGCTCTGCATTCAGGAATATCCTCTGCAGATGTTCCTTATCTGTGATGCTGTACGTTGGGTCAGTACATCCAAGTAATGCACAGAAGTAGAATACCTGGGGTGGAATCCAGGCTGGGAAGAAGTTGGCCCAGACTGAATCACAACAGAGTTATAAAAAGCTCTCTTCAGCAATGCTGGGCAGTAAAGCCAGAAAGATACAATTTGTGTGATCTAAAATCCACCAGTTTCTGCTCAGTGGTTGGAAACGTGCTGTGTGCCTTCTTTGGGTTTGCTTGCTAACTCCTTCCCCAGGAGCAAAATCTGTTTTCCTCTCCATTTGGGTGGAAAGGCTGCAGCCAGCTGGGGAGGGGGAGCAGGGCTGGGGCTTTCCTGGTGTCACCTGGATGTGTGATATGTGGGCACCCCTTTTCCCCAGCTCCCACTGCCCCTACAATGCTCCAGCCATGCCAAGACCACATCAGCGGACTTCCTCAATGTAAGCATCACCCGTGCTTTAAAAAGCAGTGCAGTACTGAAACACACACAATCCCACAGAAAATGGCCTTCTTTTTTTGTTAAAATACTGATTATTGCTCTTAGGTTAACATCTGTCATGAAAATGGTTTTAATTCCAGAATGTAGAAAATACCTTGGAGGCTGGTAGCTTTGCTTTTTGTTATGAATGTCATATTAGTACTATAGGCCCTTGATGTTTTTTATCCCCACTGGGGTACGAGACATCACTGTAAATGGGAAACACAGAATCATTTTCTATGCATAGGGGAAGCTCTTTGTTCTCAGAGAAAAATGAATTATGCAGTCAAAACAGGTGACACATAGTAGATGTTGTTGCTTTCCATAACCTGAGATGTAACCCAGCTGTGCCCTTTGCTTTTGCAGATGTCAGCCCTACCATCTGCTGCTGAAAAAAAAATACATGCATTGCTGTGGCAACACTGAGCAGTTCTGTGGTCTTTTCTGCACTCTGCTCAGGCTGTGCATTTTTAAATAGTGTGACCTTTATTGATTCCTACAGAAATGAACTGCAAGATGGAAAGCTCAAAAATATACTGTTAGTGTTCCCTTTTAGGACAAAGAATACAATTATATTACAGAAATGTTAAAACCAGAAGAGATGAAATCAGTTAATTTCCTCTGAAAATGTTTGAAAGAGCTTCAGAAAAAAAGAATGGGTGACAAAGGGAACAGAAATCTGATCAGAGAGACAGTGGGATAGGAAAAATACTTGCTCTATTTAAATCCGAGGTAGTTTTGGCATTGCCTTCAATGGAATGAGGATTTCATCAACTGTAATGTTTAACACACCACAGCTTTGTAGTGCTTTTCCTAAGGAGAATGCTGTGTCCTGAACTCCTGTTTGCTGTGGGCATCAGCTGGCTCCTGGTAGCTGCTGTCAGGTGATGGCTGGGAAGGGTAGAAACAGTGCAGGCAGGGGAAACCTGCACAGCAGGGCAAGCCTTGCTGTTTGGCATTCCTCCCATTTCTGCAGCCAGGTCAGCTGTTTTCTTCCTCATCTCATCTCACTAAACCTATAGATGTGTTTTCTTTCCATGCATAAAAATCCTCCCCTCCGTTTTCTCCAAGGATCTCTAGGACAACTTCCCTCAGCTGACACTCCTGAGGAGTACTTTCCAGACCTGACAAATCAGCTTTTCTTCCTCTCATCACTGTCCCCATGCACTTTTCTCAGCAGGAAGAAAACACAAGCCCTTTTGCAGCCTCCATTTTTGTGCATTCCTACTCCTTGCCCCAGCTGGATAACATTAGGTCTCCAGTTCCAGACTTTATTGCCAGACTGCAGTGAGATACATCCAAAGTCAAACACTCAAGCAATAACTTTGTACTGTAAAGATTTTTCAGTGGTTTTGTTTCTTTTTCTTCAGTTGACCAAATTCAAGATGACTCTAGGAGCATAAGTGTTGGGTTTGGTGGCCAACCAAAGAGCTCCAGTGTGCTGGAGAGCGTGGCAACTGTTTCAGCTCTGCAGTCTTGTGCTGCTCCTGGCTAACTACAGCGTGAAGTACCAAAAAGCTATTGTAAGTGCTCAAATGAAGTCACTCAAACATGTCTGGAAAATATAACTCTTCTTCCTGGGTCTCAGATTTTTAATGTCTGCATTATTCTGGAACTAAGGGCACCAAACTTTGTTTCTACTCTTGCACACCTTTTAGGTGCAAAGCCCATTTATGTACCCACAAGTCTACTCTTACAAAGCAGCTTTCCTGACATAAACAGAGTGGAAGACAAATTTCAGTGGTGCTGTGCTGCCTTATGTCACTGCAAAACTGCACTTTTTTTCAAACAGCCGCAAACAGTGACAAGTGGTCCAGACTCCCTGAAGAAATGCAGAAAAGGGAAGACTCTACCAAAAATAGGTAAACAGGGACTTGTCCTATGAGATGGCCAGCCAGGCTGGTCTGATGGGGGTTGTCTGGAGGAGGGGCTGGCTGCTGTGTCGCTCCTCAGCTCTGCCTGCAGCCTGCACACTCCTTATGGCTGACAAAGAACGGGGACAATGTCCTACAGCTTGGTTGGGTGAAGGCTGTTTGTGGAAGGTAACAACACTTAAATTTGTGAGGGATATTCCTGAGAGATGATTCTGGGAGATGATTTACCATAATAATAGTTGAAACTGCAGACTCCTCCAAAAAAGAACATTTGCTGTCTAACAGACAGCTGCAATGTAAATGTTTATGAAGGGTTTGTTAAGTATGTGACATCGCCTGTATGGCAATGCAGAAATTATACTGCTGGTGAAAGATATGTTATGATAGGAAAATCAGTGGATAGAGAATGGATGAGAATGGTGCCAAAGCAGGACCACTGCTATGACAAATGTGGTGTCAAGCAAGAGCAGCATCAAGAAGATCTATTAACTACACATATTCACTCTTCGTGGCATATCTTGAATCTGTCATTTTAAGATGCTATTAAAATTAATGTTGTCCTAAGAGGTACTCCTGAAACTATGTATAAAATAGCCTAATTAATTAAAAAAAAAAAAGAATTCCAATGAGATGCTAGATTTTGGGAGTTAGAGAGTGAGCAGATAAGTATGCCACCAGACACTCATAAAATGGACTCTCCTTGGAGAGGCATGCTTTGTTTCTCATTTCCAAGAACTGCCTTGCAGCAGAATTGAAGTGGGAACTGAAGATCACAACTGCAAATCTTTCAATACTGAAAGGTATTCTTTTACTTATTAAAAGGGCATTTTGCTGAAAGGATTCATACCACAAATCAGTAGGTTTAATTAAGTGAAATAAATTACCCTCTTATTGAAATTCTCTTTCACTTACAGATGCAGACCCTGAAATCACTGGTCACTATTTTCCATGTCCTTGATTTAATCTGGCAATGAAACAAAGGGAAACCCTGATATTCACCTCTGGCAAAACAGATGCAAATGTTTTTCAGATCTCTTTCTCTTCTTCCTTTCCAGTCCACTGGAAGACCCAGAAACAGATGTAATGACCTGGCTGTGGGATCTGTAAAATAATCAGAATGGCTAAACCTTTGGCCCTACTTTTGGAGAGACCAGCACATTTTCAGATGTGGAATGGTGTGAGAAATAAAGAAAAAGCAGAGGCAGGTGCATGAGGTGGCTGGAGGGAAGTGCTAGAAATGCCAGCAAAGGCAGAGAGAAATGTGGGAGCAAAAGGGAACCTCCCCAGCACCAATCTGGCCTTATTCAGGTGGGTTTGTTTCCTGAATCACACTAGTCAGGGATGCTGCGTGTGGTTAGAGGTGGGGAGAGACCCAGCTGAACATTTCTCCAGCCTAGACTGACCCTTTGGTGTCCCTGCCCCTGGATTTATCCTCCCACCATCAGTGGGTGTTCAAATTGGCAGTGAGCACCTCAGCAAGGCCTGTAGGTACACTCCTCTCTGCTGTGACAGTACCCAAGTCAACAGTGAAATCACAGCCTGGAACTGATTTTCTGTTCCATTGATAATGAATTTGGGGATCCTCTGGGATTAGGTATGGGATCTGTGCTGACACGGAGCTGTGGGGAGAGCTCCTGTACCCCCCTTTCGCAGCAGCTATTGACACACACATTTCTGTTACAATGATGGACTAATATTCAATATGAGTGTCTCATCTTAAAAGGGGAAGGGAGAGATGTGGGGAGGAGAGATGGGATTGGCCTGCTAATCCTAATAAAAGGAAGCCCCTTTAAATGAGTAATTTTATAAAGTACTGAGCACTCATGCTGAATAAGAAGTGAAGCCTACTGCTATTAGATGTGGCAATAACACAGGCTGCTTTGATTACTAAAGCCACCAGGAGGGAATACCTAGAAACAGATGCTACCAGTGAACCTCACTGACTTCGAGCAGGAGATCCTCTCAACATGTAAGTGCAGGAAAGTATTTCATAAAAAACCAAAAACATCAACAACAACAGATTCAAAGCAAAACTATTAAAAAAACCCAAACAAAAAAACAATCAAAAAAAACCACCCCAAACAAACAAAAAAAACCCAAAAAACAGTACTCCGTGTGTTGCAGCTATCTAAATGATCCTTTTCCTATGCTAGAAGGTGTACATTGCATGATATGTACACACACCATCCATTGCTCTGGAATGCTTAAAACTTGTGCAGCAAAGATACCAAAGGAGGGGGACGTGCAGCAGGACAGGTAAAGGCAGCTCCTGCAGTGTCAGACCCTGCCTCATGCAGACACCAGCACAGCCTTCTCCCTGGGAGCATAGGGAGGCACAGAACAGCAGCCCCACATGAACGGCTACAGTAAATATTAGAAACCATTTCTGAACCAATTTTAATAGTTAAAATTTTATTTTGGTGATTTATATATTAATATTTCCTGATACTTGCCTATGGGAGACAGCAGTTTTAACATTTACAAAGCTGCTACAGTCCTCAGAATTTGCTTAGATAGTGGTTTTGAAGGTATGTGCTGCTAATCAATGAGTTAATGATTTCTTCTATGCTGTAATCCATCATTTTATCACAGCACACAATTTAGCAATTTGCTTATGCTAATTACTACAACAGCCAGAGTGGTTCTGAGTACAGCTCCAGGCTGTGGCTAGGGAAATGTTTGCCATGTTATTCACATTTCCTCCACTTACCTTGGGAAAGGCCCAGAATCCAAAATACATGAGGAAAATATGCTAAGATATCAGAAATATTCATCTTGCAATCGGTGATTTTCCCTCCATGATCACTGGAAAGGAGGCTTAAGGAAAGCTGCTCTCATCTCCTGAAGTCACTGAATGCCCAGGTGCAGGTGTGAACAGGAGACAGGAACTGGAGGCAAAAGGGGTTTCTTGCACTGCTGCTGCTGCCAGCAGAGGTGTTCAGGGGTCAGGGTTAAGCACAAGAGCCAGGCAGTCTCAGGAACAGCAGGCAGAGCACTGGGCGGGCATGCCATTTCGGCTTTATTTTCTGTCTTGGTATCAGGCTGCCTTGCCCCGGCTGAGGGCCAGGGTGTCCTGCTCATCCACAGAGGGCTGGTCACTGGGGCAGTTCCTCTCCTGCCTCTCTGGGCTGTAGGAATTCATCCATCTCTTAGGCACAAGAGGATTCACTTTCTCCTGCAGCACCAGCAGTCAGCTCGGCTGCTGTGAGGGAGGAGGAGCCCTCAGGGTGTCCTGGAGTGGGATTTTAATCACAAGGGTGGACGGTCCAGTGTGTCTGAGGGAGCTGCCAGGCACGACACAGACGCTGAGACACCCTGCCATCCTGGGAGAGCCCCCCAAACCTCCATGTCGTCAGAAGAGGAGCCAGGTGTTATCCTGGATGGAGCTCTGCATCCTGGGGAGTGCAGCAGAGCCAGTCACCCGAGACAGTGAGCACTGGGTGGGTGTTTGAGAGGGCAGCCGTGGCTGCAGGGAGTTTGACCCTTTTGCCATGCCCCGGCCTTGCTGGGAACCTGAAGGCAACGTTGAAATTGCACACTGTCACAGGACAATAGTTTTTAACCTTTGTCATAATTGCTCTCTTTAAAGTAGCACAGAAGACTTTCCTGACAAGGCCATTACTGTTGAAAGGACAAAGGGAAAGTAGTTACTCGGCTGTGTTCAGAACTGGGTTATCAAATTAGCTTCAGCCACTTTCAATTACAGAATCTTATGGTTTTGAAATGAGCTCTAAATGAGGGGCTATAATTCTTTGTCGACAGTGAGCAAAAAGAACATAATCATCATTATTTAACAGGGGCCTACAGCCTAGCTAGCTCCCAGAGAAGTTCATCCAAGAGAAAAAAGGATTCAATTGGTATAAGCAAGCAAAAGATTATCAGCTGGCCAGGCTTCAGTGCATTTCTCCATCCTGCAGCTAAGGAAGTGACCTTGGGATTCATCCAGGAGGGATTTACTCCCAGAGCCATTCTGAATCCCTAGCTAATTAAACATGAATACATAAGAAAAATTAGAGCAGTAGGGGTTGTCCCAGGTATGCATTATTCCACCTTTAGCTGGGCTTTGTTCTGCCAGGGCTTCCTCTCTGCCTGAAGACTGTTGTGGTTATTATAATGGCATTGTTAAATCCTACCTGTCTGGTGGCTGCTGCTTTACAGTAACAAGGAGAGAGAAGAGCTGGGCTCATGCCAATAGAAAGGAGGCTCGTTTGTGAGATCAGACAGCCTCCTGTAACAATCCAGTGTCTGGCCTGCTTCACCCCATTTGCCCTGGCACCGCAGAGAGGGAGCAGCCTTTTGCTGTGCCACCCTCACCAGCCACGGGGGCTGGGTGCCAGGGACAAGCTTGGCTGGGACCACGGGGCCACCAGAAGTAAGTGACAAAGCTCTGGGTGTGCAAGGGCACTATACAGGGTCTGTGGGGCGTGGGTGACATCCCATCACTATTCTCACTGTCCCCTGGAGGAACCTATTCCCAGGTCCAAGAGAATTGTTGTCCCCCAGCAGCAGCTCTGAGGCTGTCTTCCAGTCTGTATTTTCTATAACCCAGCCTCTGAAATCAGTATAAATACATGAAGGATGTTGAGATATGGTGTCTCTTTTTTTCAGTGCCTCTATCTGGAAATGAGGGACCGTGGTTCTTCTCTGAATTTGAGCACAGCAGCTGCAGGGGTAAGTGTGAGAAGGTGGGAAACTTCAGGGCAACCAGCTTGGGGTTGTCTCCATGTAGAAGTACAGGGTGCCATGGGTGTGTACACCATGAGTTAGTCTGCACTCTTCCCCTCCACTGCACACTCCTAACACAAAGTAAGTGTAAAGTTATCTGAGGGGTCTTGAAAGTAAATTCTGGTCTGGCCTATCTCACATGAAGATGAAGGTGTAATGACCTCACCTAATTCCAGACCAACACACCTGCTTAATGAGCTTACAGCACCCCTAAGGTAGTGGAGAAAGAAGCCTAACCAGATTAAAACGAGGTGGGGGTAGGGAAGCAAGTTTTGAGCAGTTTCTGTTACATTTTCAGGAAGATTTTAGGGAATAGGTGGACAATCCAAAGACCATTTTCCTTCTCCTGTTCACTGGTTTTCAAAGGTCAGATTTACTACCTCCTGGCTGTTGATAACTTTGGCCCAAATATCTGGGGCAAAATTCTGTCTCTGCTGAAGTCAAGGGAGTTTTGCCATTTGCTTCAACAGGCCATTGGTTCTTTAATTTTTATTCTGTGTTTCTGAATCAACATTGCCTCCAGGCTTGGGAGAGTATTTAGATTTACACACAGTCATGAATACAGGCACAAATGAAAGCGACTGAGAAAGAAACCATTTCTTTTCAAGTCCCACAGCTTTTATTAATTTTTTCAGTCCTTGTTCTGTACATTAATTTTATTTTCAACAAGATTTCTATTCTGTACCAGTTACAAAATGGATATCTGGGGAAAACTCATGCCATTTAACAATAGATTTGTTATTCCTGATGCTGTCAGGAATGCAGACATTGACTTTCTTGGTTTCCTTGACAGTTTTGTCAGGTTTATTCTTTTCATCATAAATGGAGTTTCACTGACAATGCCTAATAGCTGCTGGAATTGCTTTTAAGTTTTCCTTTGGAAAAATCAAAATATTATAACTGAAAATTGAGTGATTGTAAACAGTGGGAATATGGAGGTCAGTCAGTTGTATAGTATAAGGCTGCATCCTGCCAAAGAGGTGCAGAATGTCTCCTTAATGGATGCATTGCTTTACAAATTAGCATTTGCTCTCAATTTGTTGATCAGAATGGCAAAAAACTCTCATTTTAAAAGCTTAAAGTTGATAGAAAATTAATGTTCCAGTTTTTCCTGGAGTGAAAGCATTTCTTTTCTCACCAGAGATATGGATATTGAGAAGAACAGCATGTAGTTTGGGCGCACTGGAGTAGGATGCTGTGAGGAACATCAGAAAAGGAGTTTCATTTGGGTGTTGAATGAACAGGGAGGACTCGAGCTCATTTCTGGGGTTGTTGCTAGGCTCATGTGCTTCCTCCATGACTTGGTTTCACTTCTGCGAAACAGAGCTTGATCTTTCACCTTCCTTGTGGTTTTTTTTCTGTGTTGATACTTTACAGGAAGCAGAGACTCTCAGGGGCTTAATTTTGTCTGGTCCACTTAGCCCTGCTATTAATTAAAGTGTTATTAATTATAGACAGTTCTGTTTACATCTGTCATCTCACAAGGTACTAGTTGGCTCCTGGAGAACCCATCATCAACACTGATGCAAGGAAGTGCAAGGAAGAGAGTGCCAATTTTTAACTCCAAACACACTGGAGACCGTTAATAAGCAAAAGTCTTCTCTCAAGAAATCTGGGAAATTTTCTGCACTTTCTTTTTAGCTTTCAATAAAGAGAAATCTCCCTGCTTCCTGCATAGAGTGCAGTACATGTGCACCCATAAGAGGAATTAGCACTTTAGTGTGCAAAACAAAGGGGCAGCTGGCGTGGCTGTGCTGTGTTTACACACCTCATCCTCCCTAACCTTTGTTAAATGGTCTAATGAAACAGGGTGCTCTGAGGGAAAAGCCCATTTAACAGAGTAACAAATCCCATTAGCTCAGTGGAGCTGGAAAGCTACTGCATAATAAATTAACTCTGAATTCGTGGCTTTGAACATAAATTTCCATGTCTAGGCTGATACATTTTTTAAGCTTGTATGCAACTTGGCTAATAAGTTCTACATTAGTTTTCCTTCATTTCCATCATACATTTTGATGATATTTTTCTCTCAGTTTCTACCAGAGCAGCAGTTTTATTCCTCAGTCTCCTGCTACAGCAGGAAGAGCTGCTGTTACTCGGCTGCAGGAGCACTTGTGCATTTGTGTTCAGCGGTGAGACAGAAGAAGGGAGGTATCATCCAGACCTGTAAGAAAAAGACTGTCCCTGTCCCAAAGGCCTGGCAAACCAAGGCACTTTAATAGTTAAAGTCCACACATGCACAGACTGGGGAGAGGAGAAATGCTGTCTCTGAGTGACACAGTCAGCTGCACACAGGCCGGTTTAGACTGGAAAGTAGTATTGGCTCTATATGACTTGGTACCTTGCCCACAGTAATAAGCCAGGAGACAGGTTTTACTGATCTGGATTTAATTCAGCACAAATGGGGCTATGCAACTTCCAGGCCAGATTCCCACTGCTCGGTGGGAATCTACTTGGGGCCCATCCAGCATCTCAGCTTAAGGCTCTGTCACGTAGTGCAAGAATATGTTGTCTCCAGTGCAGAACACATCAGCAATTGTCTTGAACTCTTGTCCCACTGGGATGCTGCCAGAGAGATACAGAATAGTAAACACTGTGAAATCCTGGTAGAATTAATTTGAGCTACCTCCCCTTCAGTTACTGCTTCTGACTGATCACAGTGGCTACATGGATTAAACAGTGAAGTCACCAAATCAAACTACTTGAATAAAAGCTGAATTTCCATCTTGTGAAGCCAGAATGCATCCTGCAAAGCTCTTCACTGGCAAGACGGCTCAGCCAGGTTATATAATTGGCACCCTCACAAGCTTTTCATCTTTGTCTGAGTGGTGCTCGAAAGGAGTGAAGTTCTCTCCTACCCTTGAAAATATTGATGAAACTCAAAGAGTGCTTGCTGCTGAATGTCCCACTGATCACTAGAAGCCAAGGGCACACAAAACCTCGCCATCAACAAGAAAAGAGCTTCTGGAAAGACATTCTTTGTACCCTTTAAAGAAAAAAAATTTAAAAATCAGTGATTCTCAGGAGCATTCCCACCAAATTCATTTAGATCTTTTGGATCACTAATTCCTAACACACTCAATATAAAAGATACAGATCTAACCCAGAGGTTATTTTTTTAGAGCTCATATTCAGGAATAGCTGAAATGTGCTCTCTGCCCTTCTGTGGCAGGCTGGAGGCTTTGCCTGCCTGCCTGGGCATGGCATGGTGGTGTATTGACCCCCCTGAAAAAATATTTCCAACTTCCCAAGGCACCAGGTGAACTTGGGCCTTTGAGCCTGCTCTGCCTGGGCGTGGGAGCACATTCTGGGGCTTGAGTTCAAGCAAGCAGTGAGTCTGTCCTTGTGAGCTGGCTGCACACACACTTCTGAAAGGCAACAAGGATGGAGACAGTGAGCTAAAATCTAACTTGCTGGGGTGGATCAATTCTGATGTAACTACATGCATGTCAGTAAAATTACACTTCAGCCAGGATCTGTATGTGTTGAGTACATCATTGAATTTATTACTGTCTCCTATAGAGCAACTGAGATGTTTCTGGGAGGAGAACTTTCAAGGGTAGAACATCATTGCCGCAGATACATTAGCAAGATTACCTGGGTGGAGTAGAGAAACCTTTGTTGATATTCAGGGTCATCAAACCCTCTGCAGAGTGCCAGTCCTATGGAGCAGGTGTGCAGGTGGAGGAGACCCCTCTGAGCAGAGCTGAAGCTGCTGGATCTTCTCATCCTGTTGAGAAAAGGACAACATTGGGGCCTGGGACCAACACATACCGGTTTCTGTTCCCTTTGGGGTCTGGTTTGGGATCAAGGACTGTTCATTCAGTGGCAGGTGAGAGCCAGGGCTGGCTGCTGTGCCTGGGTAGCCCGTGACAGCAGCAGAGCTTAGCAGACAGCCTAAAGGCAGGGACACAGAGAGGAGAAAAGCAACCACAACTCCAGGAGCTGGGGGAAATCCCTATGTATCCCTATGTATCTTCCCGAATGCCAGAGCTGTATGTGCACACCAGCCACCCCAAAACTGCCACTCTGCACCAGTTGCTTTCCTTTTGGCTGTTTTTCTCACATGACAAGAAAATCCAAGGGCACCTTGCACAGCAAATTAACAAGTCTCCGTTGGCACATGCTCCCAGAATTTCCCTCAGTGTCATCCCTGGGACGTGTGCTGGGGACAGCCCTGCCTGGGCTGACAATGCAGAGCCTGGCTGGATCTGGTGCCACATGCCCATGTCCATGGCAGGGTCTAAAATTTTCCATGTTCTAATGTGCATTTTCAGGATGTTAATGGCTGAAGGTAGTGTTGTGTAGCTCCTGTTTTATTTCCTGGACTTAGCTGGACTAAATCAAGATGCTGGAGATAGAGTAGTTTGTGGGGAAGCAGGGAATTGCTGGTGAAGCATTTTTGTAGGTCTATATGGTAGAAAAAATAAATCAATTATTAAATACTGTGAGGGGAAAAAAATCCATGAACAGTATTTCTGCTGTCATAAAACTCAGCCTGGTCAAATAACCTGCTGAAGAGGAAAAACATTCTGGGTGATACTTTATAGAAAGTGTCCCCAGGCCTGTGGCTTAGCCTGTGTTACAGAGCCCAGTACCACATTAGGGGACTTGCTATCAGATGTGGGAAGTGGAGTGGGACTCCAGAGATCTCTTTTTCTGAGTTTAAAACTATAATTACATGATAAGAGTTTCTCTTCTACCAGTGTTTTAGGTTTGGGTTGATTTTTGAGTATCAGAGCTGTGTACAAGCAACTTCTACACTGGAGTCACATAAACAGCTGAGATGAACTTGGGTAGATGTTCCATGTCTCCTTCCTTAGCAAGAGCTAGTTCGTTGTACCAGACTCAAAGTCACAGCAGAGCTCTGATGCCTGTGAAATTTAATACTTCTAAAAATGACAATTGCCATCTCCCATGAAGTTCATTGCACCCGGTTGTCTAATGTCTCTGCACTTCTGTCACTTGGCAATTTCCATATTGCCATTTTAAATTGTAAGAATTAACAACTAAGATGCATTTTATTGCTTATTGAAGAGATGGAAGATTCATGGAGACTATTTCTTCTGCTGCAAGAGATGTTCATAGACTGCTTTGACCATGGATGTTAAAACTGAAATCCATATTTTTAAATGTATAAAGCAAAGATGATCTCTCGTGGGCTGTACTTACAGCTTTGCAGTGAGAGCTCAGCAGCTCTTCATAAGTTTCATATGAGCATCACTTGATTATCTGAGATTTTTGAAACTATAAAAGCATTTAAGTATGGAGACATGCTTTAAGAGCTGCTGGCTCTCAGATATTTTTATAAATAGCAAGCAGCATTTTTTCTGTTAAGGCAAAGCTCAAATAGAGAAAAGCATCTTGAGTTCTTCCATGTGCATTTTTGTGTAGTAGCTTCTCAAAGGGCAGCTCCTAAAATAAAACTGTTTACAATAACCTCCTCAGATAAAAACATTTCACTTCTAAGATTGAGCATAAAATTTTCACGTCTTGCACTTCAGCTCTGCTGTGCCTTGCTCTCATATTGTGCCCAGAGGCTTGATTATTGTTCCATTACTAATACAAATGGAGGAGCTTTTGTTTCAATTCAAGCTCTTCAAAGAAACTCTCTTCAAGTAATCAAGGTCCAGCCACTGTACTCTTTTAAACTCTAGCTATAGCTTTCTTGCTTTTTCCACTTACTGTTTAAAATCTATTTTCTGCTCACCCTTTTATAACTTGAATATAATGGATTTTTTTCCTTTTTCTCCCTGTTCTCCTTGCTTGTCTTTCTTGCTTTGCCATGCCCTTGTGAGGGTGTATTCTGCTTCAATTCTCTGCAATACAACTTGAACCCTGGAGGATGCACAAGTGTGTCTGAAGAAAGAAGTAAGAGGGTGGTAGTTCCCAGCACTCAAGAGGGCAGAATTATTTCTGATAATGGTTAGATTTATTGTTAGGTGCTACAAACTGGTGTATTTTGGAGTAGTCCAGTTCCTTGTCTGTCAATCTTGTAATTAATGTCAGCAATTGTTATCGTGGTTCATGTGCTCATTCAGGGTTACAGTACTCCAACTTCATTGTTCCACAAGTTGTCCCAGTGCTCTCCTAAATAAAATGAAGAAATGTCTGTTTCCCTGTGGTGAATGCAAATGAAGGAAGTGCTGCTGCTGACAGAAACTTCCTAACAGTAGCAGAAATGACATAGTGTCACATTTTCTTTTTAGTAAACTTAGACTTTCTCTTTGGCGTTTCTGTACAGTTTTACTGTATCATATATGTACAAATGACAGTTCTGACAAGCAGTCGAGGGCATTCAGAACACTGTTGCAGTATTTTCTTGTTTTTATTTAGAATCTGATTTAGATTAACTACATTGGTGTATGTCTGAGTCTGCTGAAGTGAAAGTGTCATTTTCCTAATAGAGTTCTGTTCTATGGCTGCATTGCTAATGGCCTGGTTACACTGCTTCCTAGGAACAGCCTAATTAAAGGTTTGACATTGAAAAAGTGATTAAAATTTGCATGGGGAGATATTGAATTAATTAATTTTTTCCTGGTGAGTTGATAAGTAACAACATGTATTTTAGTAAATATTAGACCTCTGATCCCGTGGACCTGCTGGACAGAAGCATCTATTCGAAGGGTGGCATTTATTTCTCACTGGTTTCTTTAGCATGTGTTTAAAGTTAACCAGATATTACAAAGGATATATCCAGAACAGGGAGTGAAACCTTTCCGACAGTATCTGGCAGGGTCATACCTATAACACTCCATATGTATTTACTTTGAGATTTTAAAATTTCCTGGGTGAATCACTAATCCAGGGTTAGGTTCTGGGCAGTCTCACTTGTACCAAGCACTGCACACTTCACACAACAGCCCCACTGAAGTAATAGACTATCAAACCCAAATCAGTAACGCCATTGGAATCTGTCCTGGTGTTGCCTAGCTGAGTATAGCAGTATTCCTCATGCCTAAGCTGAATTCACCAATATGTTTATATTTAAGAGGCACTTACTTTTGCAATAAGCATGGAATAGGCCCTTGTACAAACACAATGGCATAATTCCTCTTCTCAATATGACTGTATGGGCCTAAGTGAAGTTACGGTGGTTCAAATCAGTTATTGATGTATGGAATAGATGCTGCAGAAGTACTGGAGGGAGCTTTCTCCCTGCTGTTGCATTGTCAGAGAAGTGTTCATCTAGCTCCCCTAACATGATACACAATGTTTGCAATAGGATTCAGACCTTCAGGCAATTTTGCGTTCATCTCTAGTGCTTAAAATGCGACATGTAAATCAACTAAGGGCAATTATAAGCTTTGCCAGGGGCGCTGCAGGGACATGACTGAATGCAGGGTAGACAACAACTTTCTGTGCACTGAATGTCCACGGAGCTCAGCAGTGCCAGTACATTTTCCCTGCTTTAAAGCCATGTGTGTACATGTGCAAATTTCTGTATTACTTCCCTCTGCTCAGGGAGGAAGGAAAGGCTCACTGGTCATGAGCAAAATGAAACAGGAATTATCATAAATTACATATTAACTGTTTCCACACCGCTTCTTCTGGACTATGCCTGTAAGTTGTAAGTAGGTGTAACAAGAATTTTTGCTTAAGTATATCAGGCTTAAGTAGAGCAGGCTCTTGTTGCTCTCTCACAAATACATGAAATACACAAAAAATGCATTTTTCTGGAGAGGTGATATATTTTGAGGGCTTGAACACCATACTTCTAGGAATGCAAAATTCAAATGTTTGAGGATCCACTAGCCAAATGAGCAAAGCTGCCAAAAGAAGGGCAAGGGCTCTTCTTGTTACAGAATCAGCAAGGAAAAGTCTGAGTGTACCACAGTTCTGTTGATAATTCAAACTTCTACTCAGTAATTCCCTACAGAAACAGAAAATCTTCTGCATGAAGGTGTGACCCACTTCAAGCAGGGAAACCTTATATCAGACAGAAGTAACAAGTTAACAAGAATCATTCGGGAGTCAGGCTGTTTAAATCTTACAGATACAAAGGGGGGAAAGCTCTCTTGAGTGGACCGGGGAGACTTCCAGCAATTCCCTGCACATCCTGCAGTGCGTCTATCCCGCCTGGCCACATCAGCCTGACCGCTCTATTGCCCAGTTCTGCTCACAGTTAACTGAAATCTGCCGATCTGAGCAGAAGGGAGGGCCCTGCATCCAGGCAGGCACAGACCTGTTCTGATTTATTCCTGCACCTCTGGCACCAGAGGTCTTTAGCAGAGCTGTAGATACCCAGAGGTAGGACGGATTGTGTGGGTCCTTGGACATGGATTGTAGGGAAAAGGAAAAGCCACCAAGTGCATTTCCCACTGTAGCCATGCCTGTGCCGTGGGTTTGAGTGTCCTGCATTGCTCTCTGCATTCACGGTGCAAAGAGAGGGCCCCTGGCAGGGCCCTTCCTCCCGCAGCAGCACCCTGCATCCCCGAGCAGAAAACTGAGCCCTGCACTTCTGCTGGGAAGCTGCTGTACCATATGTTTGTGAGCTACTCTAACAGCAACTCAGGGGGCCTTCTAGTACCCCCTTCGTGTGCTTTAAAGCAAAAGGCAATTACGGGTTTGTATTGTATTGTTTTGTTTTGGTGGGGGTTTTTTGTTGTTGTTTTTGTTTGTTTGGTTTGGTTTGGTTTGGTTTGGTTTGGGGTTTTTTGTGGTGCTGATGGTTCAATCTTTTTTCCTGGTCTTTCTTTTTCAATGGACTGACATCAAGTTTTTTGATTTGTGCATGCAAAGTACATGGAGAAAAGTCATCCCTGAGCCTAGTAAGATTTTTTTTTTTTTTTTTTTTTGCAAGCCAGAGATATAAAAGTGGTAAAAATTTCCCTGTTAAATTGGATTATGAGCTCCTTGACTGGAGTTGCTCTTCCTGGTCTCTTAGGATCCAAAAGCTTTGCTTGGTCAATGACAGGGCTTTTAGGACTGCTACAATGCAAATGAGAAATGCCACAAACTTTCTTTTCCCTGTGCCCAAATAATGGTGGCAGTATATCTGCATAGGCAAGGTGCTGGTGTGAATTAATTCAACTCTTGAGGAAAAAAATAAACAACTTTATTACACCCCAATGCAACTGAGCAGGATTTTTTTTTTTCAGAGGCTTATTAAACTTTGAAAAAGCATAGTGTACAATAACAGGAGGATGTGCTGTGGGTATGTGATTACTGGCCTCAAATGATCTCTCTGGGCACAGCTGAGGAAAAGGAAGAAACCTGCACAGAAATACAGAAACCAACAAAGCCTGTCCCAGAGACTCTCATCAACTGGATACTGTGGAAAGCGAGGAGCCTTTGCAGGTGTTGGGATAAGCAGTGGTTGCAACAACTGAAGACTTGGCAAACAAGCCTTTCAGCCTGGAACTAAATTTTAGTGGCATTTAGGCTTACATTCTTCTTGCCTGTATTCAGTCACCACCTCTGCCTGAAAACAATGAAAGTAATGACAGCTCAACATTCAAGAGGAAGTGCTTGGCTTTGGTACCTCCCCCACATGTCAGAGCAGAGTTTCCCCCAGAGCTGCTGTACTTCCAGCCCTTGGTGAGATGTGAGTCTAGCACAGGCTCTGGGTGATGATTGCTGGCTTAACAGAGTCTCCCTGGTGGTCACAGTAAATGAGGAGACATGGGACTTAGTGAGCAAAGGCAACTCCTCTACAATGAATAATGCTAAAATTGTAAATAATTCACAGCCTTTATGCAGCTCTCTGCACATCCCACACTATGTACACATGTAACACACCATTCCAGTAATTTCAAACATCAGTATGAGAGCCAGTCCTGTTCAGTGTTATTCTATCAGGAAAATGTTGTACATATTTTGCACACAAAAAATGGTAGTTTTCATGATGCTGCTGAGAATCCATCACTGTTGGTCAAGGCCCTGTGTGCTAGGCACTAAAAGAGAAAACAGCCTTGCCTGGAAGAGTTACCAGCCAAAAATATCACATGGATGTACACAATGAGAAGAAATGCCATGGTAATAATTACACTGCCCAGCAGCCCTCCTATTAGCTGTATCTTATAGATGTCCCAGGAGAAGAAGGACCTGAAGAAGAGAAAACTGATGTTTGCATGTGCCAAGTCTCTCTTTGCATGGCTACTGTTAGGTAGAAATGCCTGGGCAGGAGGAGGGAGATTCTTATTGGCATGGTGTTCTCTCTGTGTACATACAGGTTTGTGTAGGGGTTTTTGTAACATATATATATATATATAGCCTGTAATAATTACACTGTGCAAAGGAAGAATCATAAATAATGAAGGGAGAATGAGCTTTAGGCAGCCTAATTAAAAACCTGCTCTCTTTATTAGTTAGCAAGGTAATCTAAGTCAACTTCTGGCTCTAAAGATTTTCACTGCACTGTGAACAAAATTAATCATCTGTTAAAGAGTATTTCCTTTAACTCTTCACCTTGGAAAAGGAGTATTGGCTAGAAGTGGGTTTTGGAAGAACATTAATAGATGCAGCTGGGGTGGGGTTTGGGTTTTATTGCAATTTGGTGGTACATTCTGTGTGAGAATGAAACACCCTGCATGTTGCTTTCTGTGTGGGTACCTGTTGATCTGGAGTGCTTCACACTGAGTATTTTGCATCCAGAGCAAACTCTTTTCATATAAACTCCCCCTCTTAAGTCCAGTGCTTCTGATAAAACCTTCTTTCAATTTTATCTTCTCTTAAATGATGAATTGTTTTTCTCTCAGCCTAAGATACTATTAAGGTTTCAAATAGTTAATTTAAACTTGTATTTTGATTTACCCTGTCTGGGAACTGTGGGAAAAGAAGAGCAGTAATTTTCTAGAAATATTAGTGGTTTTAAACATTCCACTGCTGAATGAAGTAGATCTTCAATAAAAGTTATTGTATGCCAACATATGTGAACTAATTGGTACAGAGATTGCAATATCTGAGATCTCTGCTGAAGTGTTGCTGATGATAGGATTTAGTCAGGTCTGCCTAAGACAATTTTTTGGGCCCTATTTCTGTGATGAGGTGATGTATAAGGAAATGAATCTCCTTTATGATTAAGCTGACTACTTGTAAAAACAGGCATTACTCTTTAAAACATCTACTGGATTTTAGTCAAGTTTGCAGCAGCTGTAAATCTGTTGCAGGGTATTTTCTGTGTGTTGAAAGGGTTTACCATTAGGATATTTTTTCTTCATGTTTTTGTATTTTATGAAATTTCGAGATTAATTTAGTGAGGGGAGGGAGAGATTTGGAAGAAAAGGAGAAAGATAATTAGCCTTTATGTAGCAATCAGGCATGCCAAGTTCTCTTGAATTATTAAACTTAATTAGTTTCATTTATTATTCCTGCAGGCTACAAATATCTGTATTAAATGCCAGTCTAAAGTGTGGTATGTTTGATCTGGTGGGAACATGGATTTGGTGATATACTGCAATGCCACTAATCTTCTGAATAAACCCATGATTCTGCTATGCTCTTGTATTATGAATAGGAAACGTATTTTCATACAATGCTGGTGGAAAAAAAGAATCTTAAAATGTACTCAGCATTGGGTGACATATCAATAGTAATGAGGATGTTTCAATCTGTATTTCTGAAGTAATTCAGGTCTTGATTTCACAAAACCTTATATGTGTGCAGAACATCATTCATTGCTTGCAACAACCTGTGCAAAACATTGCTATAGGTGGCACTGCCCCCAGGCACGACCTGGCTTCTGAAAAGTGATGTTTTTCTTTGGCTTATGGTTATTCCTCTGTAGAGGTGTTGGGTAAGTCTTGGTAAATAATACAACTGCTACCTCCTGTTGAGAAAATGAGAAAATACTTCCCCTAATTTTTACTGTGTATGTGATGATTTGGTCACTGTCCTATGTTAACTGTGCTCCTGAAACAGAAAAAAGGAGAAAAAGCTTTTAGCTGTGCTGGGCAAGGTCTACCCTGAACAGAGGGAAAAGGACTGGCACAGATCTTGTCAGTTTGTGGAAGGGAGAATTTTTACGTGTAAGAAGCTGGTCTTGAGAAGTGGGGAGAGGTCAGGTAGCAATGGAAAGCAAACCTGGCTGCAGAGCCTCCAGCCATCCCATGCCATTGGCTGCCAGCTGCAGGTTCCTTGTGGATGGATGGCCATGGACACCAGCTGTGAGACTGCAGCACCAGCTGGTCACTCTGCAAGTCCTGGGTAAGTCCAAGGGCACCCACCCTGCTAATGATCCTCTGAAAGGAAAGCTTTCATTTAGGTGGAATAGAACACGGGGTAGAAATAATTTGGTGTACAGTAGGAATAGGGTTTTTGCATAGATTTTTTAATGTGGTTTTCTACATATCAACTTTTAAAGAGATGACTTTTCAGAATTGCAGGTGCTTTTTGCCAGTACTAACTTTCCAGATAATTATCTACAGAACACCAAAAACTACCTCCAAAATCAGAAGAACAGCAAGTACAGGAGAGCTGGCTAGAAAGGCAGAACTGTACAGAAGCAGGCCCAACTCAGTCACTTAAAAATTCATTGAAGCCTACAGTTATCTAATTTTGCAGAGAACAGAATCTCCTAGTTCAGCTGACATTTCAGTACTTTATCTTCATTTGGTGGCTCAGGTGAGATTTTTCTAAACTTCACAAAGCAGTGACTTGATTCAGCTTCTTTCTTCTGGCCAAGTCCAAACTAAAATAAGGGGAAAAAAGTCTTGGATCCATTTTACATATCAATGGGTAGTCATGGTTGATTAAAAAAGGAAGGGTAATAAAAATTTCTCTAAACTGTGGGCCTGTCCCTGGCCGTGTCAACTGCTCATCCTGTTCATTGTTACCCTCTCCTTTAGGCAAGGTGGCATGCACTGTATCTTCATTGTATTCTAGCTGTAAATTTATCTTTGGCAAAATAAATAATTAGTCTTGTATGTTATTAAAGACAGTGAAAAAGCAAGAAAACAATTTTCATTCTAATGACAGTTCTGGCTAGAAGAGAATAGTCAAAGTGATGGAAAAGGACATGAATTTTGCCATAATGTTTTTAGAAATTCAAACTTGGAAGAGGGAGGGAGACATAGAAGAGGGAAGAATATAACTAAATGAATGATGGAGTTTTGCCACTCTGCTTTTCGCCACAGTTCATACCTGCAGCCCTACTGACTGAGTGATGATTTACAGCCTTATCAGCTGGATTTTAAATTCTTCTCACATTCCAGGGATTTCAGTATTCCCACACGACTGCACTGCATTAGTGTTGTAATAATGTTGCTGTTTGCTATTAATTACCATCCTGCACTGTTTCAGTGATGTGATAGGTTTTGGTTTATACTGTAACTGGTCATTCTTTTTAATTATCAAGTAGGGATGGTGTATATTTCCCTATTGGTTTTGTTTTCTAATCCTATATTGAAATATGCCCAAAGGTTATCAAAAGAATGCTTAGTGAGAGATTTTGTCTTTTAAAGACAACAGAGAGAATGGAAGGATGAATGGGCAACAGTAGCATCCTAAAACAGTAAGAGCTGCATAATTTAACACTATTTCTCTCTCCTGAGACATTGGTTCCATGTTACAAACAAAGCCTGTCTGTCCAGGACAGAATTTTGAAAGCCAGGGCTTTGGGGATATAACTGTATTCCAAACCGACATCTGCCCTGCCAGTGCATCATGGGTAAACTCGACTATCATATTGAATGAGTCTTAAATATATATTGTCATTTTTATGTCAGCAATAGCCTAGTTAGAATAATGAACCTTTAAATTATCAATAACTTTGGTATTGGCAGGACGCACCAGCACAGTGAGCGTTGTGCTTTGATCTGGAGCATGGGCTTGTCTGCAGGCTCCTCTATGCACTGCAAGGTAGTGCAGATACAATAAAAGATTGTATCTGTTCCTTCCTGCTCTCATGAACTAATGACCTTCTGAAATGAAAACTTTCATGTATATACCTTATGCATAACTGTGCTGTCTTTGAATGAATCACGTGCATTAAAAACCTGTTTCTTTAAAAGATCTTCTAATTCACATTCATACGTGTATTTATACTACCATCTTTATAAGGCATAAGAAGCTTTTTCTGTGGAGGTTATAGAGGGGAAGGTAAGAATATGTGCAATTGAGAGTTAATGCTATTAGTGGCCCAGGTGGGAGGTTGTCCTTAGTACACAGAATAAAGCACAAAGATGATCTTGCAAGGGATCTATTGATATGAACTGCAGAGAGGAGAGATGACAGGAAAACCTGAAGCAACAGCCAAAATTTCACGGTCGACATGGAAGGCTTTAAGGAAAGTCACTTCTAATGAATCCTGGAGCTAAATCACTGAGAATTACTTAAAAACTTATACCAAGGGTTTAATTTTGTGTTGACAAGGAACGAAATCCTGTTATAAAAACAGCTACATTTAATAGTAATTATCATCCTTTTATCTGCCATGCTGTGATAAAATACCTGAGTGTTTAATCAAAACTGGGCATGATCCAGGTCACTGCTAACAGGCAGCTCCTGCTTGCTCTGAAGTAGTCCCAAACTTCTTAGTGCTAATGCTATACTGATGTTAGGATTGGTGTGAAAAAGCTGCTTACACCAGCTAGCTCTGCACATCTTTATGTTAAAGTTAGATCACAAATGCCCACTTCTGAATGCTTCTGAATGCCTGTAATACAAATTGATTTAATTTAGGGTTTGATTTTTATTTATTTATTTCCCACTGGAAACTGGATCTGTGTACTCAGCAGATGCTCAGCTTCTGTCAGGAACTGAACTCTAATTAATTTTCTGTATGTATTCTCTGAGTGGTTTTCCAATGTGGATGAAGCTCTTGAATTTAAAAACACTTGTAAGATCAAAAATATCTGAAAATGTGCTTTTTAAAAATTAGTTATTATATGAATCAGCACTAAGCTGAAAATAAAATTAGATTTTTAAGGAAAAAAGGATCTGCAGTCATTCTTCAGATTTATGTTCCTTCACAAATCTAGACAGAAAGATACTGGCAGACTGGGTATAACACTACCTAAATCCAGTAAATAGTTAGATAGGCAGTAAACACACATAAACTGCTGAAAACTTGTTAATCTTCAGTTTTGACCTCAGATTTACAATAAAATCTCTCAATCCCGTCAAATAATTGGGCAAATTGATTGAAGAAAATTAATACAGGTAACATGCTGGAATATCTCCCTGTATTTGTGGGGCCAAGTTCTGCCATCCAGCACGGCTGTGTCCTAGCTGTCGATCCTCTGGGATCAGCTCAGTGTAAAGGTCTGTAAAGAGCTTTGATCAGAGCTCCGGTTGCCCTGACTTAATTTGAAGTCCAAGCAGAAGCAGCAGGCTCCCCAAGCCCCAAAGCACCCCACAGTCAGAGTGCTCAGTGCTACATTAGCACAGTTTTGGGGTCTCCTGTTCCTGTTTACCCACCAGAGACCATTCCAAAGAGGGAGGTTTTATTTCGGATTGATCAGTGTGTCCTGGGTAGATGAAATAAAGACCTTATAAAATGTTTAGCCAAGAAAAAATGTAACACTTGGCACCTCGTTCTAACTAAATGACCCATGAAGCCAGATAAAACAGAGTGAGTAGGAGCTTTTGCTATACTTGTGAATAAAAGCACAAGTGCAGTGGGCATGAACTCAACTTGTGAAAGCAGAACCTCTCAAAACGTCATCCAAGTGTCAAAAAAACCCCCATAAATCCAAGGGCTGCAGCTTTTCTTGCATACTTGATTTGCTGTCCTTTACTGAGGAACAGACAACCGAAGGAGAACAGGCTGTGGGGAAAACAGACTGACAAAGAGGGTGGTGAAACTGCCTACTGTAGTCTGGTAATGTTTTCCTGTCTTATTAAAGGTAATGAGCTTCTATGGGAAATGAACAACTACCAGAGAAGATTTATGGCAAGGGATAGAGAGGAGAGTCCCCAGTCTGCCCTCCTGGTGCAGAGCAAGGCAAGGACTGAGTGCTACCTGCACACTGAATTCAGGAATCAACACAGGCACCACATTTTTGTTGAAGTGCTGAACAGATCTCTACCATTCCTTATTTGACAAAGCACATTAACCCACTGCTTCATTTCAGATGATGCAAATGGAATAATAAACAGTGATTTCAGTCAACTGACTGGCTGGTGTGAAAGAGAAGAGTGGCAGTATTATTCTCCAGTGGTCTGCAGTGATTTTCTGTGTCTCTATTATATAGGTCCCTATATAATTTCCTACTATCAATTAATTTATGTTCTTTCTTCCTTTTAAAAGCAGTTTGAAATAGCAAAAAAGGTGTATATTCTGAACTATATATGATTTTTAAAATAAGTCAGGCAACAGCTTTTAAATTTACTGTATTAAGATTAGTATTTTGAAGAGATGCTGCTGTTAGCCACGGAGCTGTTCTTTGTTACAGCACTTCACAGTCAACAGATGAAGTCAGATTTCTGTGACTGGCAGTTGGGAGGCCTCTAGAAATATCCCTGACATGTAGCTATCTGCAGCTGATGCAGTTTAGGATGGGGAGCAGGGAATGCCATTGGGAAAGTGGCAACAAAGAGGGAACAAAATTCCTACAACCTAACTTCTGTATTCCAATCTTCATTAAATATATTAGTAGGTACGGCGGGGGAATTTGCAAACAATGAGCAGATACGTTCCTTTGACTCACAAATCCAAAATCAAAATAACTGTGAACAACATTTGCAGTAGAGGTAAATATTAAATTAGATGTGGGGACTTTACAAGATCTGAGCTTCATTTAGGCCTTCAAACTGACCTGTTGGCTTAGAAAAAGTTTAATTTTCATACTGAAGTAATAAAAGCAGGAAATATTTATTATTTCGTAGGAATTATACCTGTTTACAGAGAAAGTGATTTGCTCTAATGACTTCTTAGAGAAGAGCCTCTTACAATATTTCAATAGACTTAGTTTATTTCAAACAGGCTAAGGACACAACATGTTTCTGATACAATATTAAAGCCTCAGCTCACCCAGCAAAGAGAGGTTTGATCAGCCAGTTGGAAAGATGTTCTTAAAGTACATAATTCAGTACAATGTAAGCAGGGATAGGGACAAGGAAGTCACTTACTATAATGACTGACTGCCCTAAGAATTAAAATTAGAAGGGAGAGTTTAAACTATCCAGGTATTAATGGACCATTGAAGAGCACCCGTGATCAAGAGCACATCCCAATTTGTTGGTGTGGTCTGATCAGCAGCAGATACTGCAGCTGTGCAGTCAGTGCCTTTCTCCTCCACTGAGCTTGATGCTGGCTGATGACCTGCAGGATGGTAATTAATATCTAGCTGTTATTACCGATGTTTGCACTTAACACGGAAAAAGAAATGTAGGTGTTAATTTAAAGGGAAAAAAATGCTCAAGAGTTTTTAAGCTGCCCCTGATTTCCCTGAAATCAGCAGAAGTGTACCCCGTATTTTAAAAGGCTTAGCCTAAATCTGAAAAGGTACAAACAAGACAAAAATAATGTCCTCTCCCCTTAGCCCCCCATTTCATTTTCTCCCAAGGATGTCTGGAAAGACTCTGTCTCTGGAAGGAGGAGGATGTTTCTGTGTCCAGAAACACGGAGCTGCTGGCACAGGAGGAGGAGGTGCCACAGAGCTCGCTGTGCTGGAGGTGAGCTGAGGTGAGCCCAGCCTGGCCCGGGCCCTGGCAGGACCGTGTGAGGTTTTATCCATTGACAAACTCTTCACGTCACCACAGAGACTCGTGGCCTGCGTGTAGTTTTCCTGGAGCTGTTCTGGGTGTGATACAAAGCTTGTTGTGAACTTGGCAGTGTGGCAAAACAGCTGTCACCTGCAAGAATCTGTCAGCCCTAAATACTAGAAGCAACTTTTGAAATTGCCTTTGTAATTGCCCTGTTGTTGCATTGAACAGATGCGCAGATTAGAACTGCTGAAAAGTCTCTTAAATAAGGTCAAAAAATGCACAGCCACAGAAACAGGTTTAAAACCACTGAGACAACCTTTAAAAACGTGATGAAATTAGTTTTGAGCCTGATTCCTCACTGGTGTAGAGGCAGAACTCTGCTGATTGCAATGGAGCTGACCCAGTTTTCACTTGTACAAAACCAGAACTTGGTGCTTTAACACAGCCTTGCTCTGAGTAACGCTTCTGTGTGTGCCTGCAGCAAGCGATGCAACAGAGCTGTGCTGCAGGGCCAGTTGGAGTGGCAGTCCAGGCTCTGGATGTTCAGCATCACGTTCTGTGCTTTCATGGGAGAGCTGTAGAAGTGAGGATTTGAGTATGATTTCCACTATGCTGAAAAGAGATCTTTTATTTTTTGTGTAGGGAAGGAGATGGTTAGTGAAGCACTTCTAGAAGCAAGGTTCGTTATTGGGATGATGTTCTGCCTCCACCCTGAAAGGAAAAGCTGTCTGGGGTTAATGGCAATGGGAATGAGTCAGCTGTGTTGCATCACATCACCCAGCTGCTCCGGGAGAGGGAAAACATGTGAGAAGGTTTTATATATTGAGTTCCAGTATATGCTTGCAGCATTGCACAATTTATAGCATTCTCCTTCCTCTAAACATACCCTCTAAAGATATAGATCTTCTACATGGGAAGATTACCACACAATCTGTTATAAGACTATGTATCTTTAAAGTGTCATACTGCAATATCTCAGGGTATAAAACTGTTCTTTATTTTGGAACACCCTTTGCTACTCAAAATAGGCAAGTTAGCATCTTGACAAAGGGAAGCTTTGGGGTTTTGGCTTTATGAACTCGCTGCCTGACACCTCACATGAAACTGTTAATTTCTTTGGTCATAAAGCAAAGACTGAGGTGTAAAATGGCTTCTGGGAAGATGTTGTGTATAATGAAATCTTAGTCTGTGGATTTATTCTTAGCTCTTTATTCAAGGTTTAAATCTGATTCCTCACATGAGGAAAATGTTCGGTGTTCCTCTTAAGACCAGTGAAAGGTGACTTTCACATGACAGAGGATGTGTTTACTGTCTGCTTGCCCCATTCACAGTTTTGTTAGTTTGCAAACACTTTTTTTTTTCTAGTTTCTGTTCCCCCTGAATCTATAGCATGAAAATACATGATTTATTGTTTTTGATGCCTGCTGTGCTCTGTAAACAGTGGTGGGAGGCAGAGTAGATGTGACATTTCCAGGCTGCTAAGTAACTCTGTATGTTGCAGTATCCTGGAAACTTTAAAATGCTTCTAAGTGTGAAGATCACAGCTCATTCACATCTCTAATGAGAATGGGAGGTTTTCTGTCTTACTGTAATTGTTTTGGTCCTCAGCCTGCAAGCTGGGTTACAGCAGGTGGCTGGAACACAAGGAAGCAGCCTGAGAAAATAAGCAGCAGTCAGTGGTTGTGATAGGTTTGGCCCATCACAGAACCACAGGACCAAAGCTCCTTCAAGTCACACCACACTGTATTTGTGTGTTCTTGGGCTTCCCTTAGTCTGAGGGGGCTACAGAACTGCACTTCCTTGGAGTGCCCAGCACATTTCTGACCCCAGTGTCAATCTCTTATCTCCTCCATACGGAATTGGCTTCTAGGATCAATGCCTAGCAGCCTGACTCCGTAGATGCTCCTTCTCCCAGCACTGAATTTCCAATCCCACTGGGTTCATAGTTCCCCTCTCAAGGAACAGGTGCTCGAGTCATGCAGGGTTTTTAAGACTGTGCATTTTATGCAATTTAAGACTGCTGTGTACTCAGCACCATGAGCAGAGGGCTTTGGAAAGGAAAAGGGTTAAACTGAAGGTGCTTTGAGACCCATTGCTAGGGTCTGACCATTTGAGCACAGAAATGGGTCCCGTCCTGGGTTCAGAATCAGTTTCTCTTTTCTGCTCAGTCCTCCTCATCACCTGAAGCCTTGCCTAAATGCAGTGTGCTCTCAGTGTCCCAGACCAAGCAAAAACCCTGTGGGGAACTTTAGATCAGCAAAAGTAGTAGTGGCATGTCTATGGAAACATCTGAATTTCTGGTTGCCTTCCAGTGCATCTCTGCCAATGGCTGATATTCAGCTTCAGAGCACATAAAAAATTTAAGGAATCACTACATGCTAAGTTAAAAAAAATACAATGGAGTTCTGTGCACTCAGGGAAATTATTGAAGCAATAAAGAATAATGTGTTTGCAGATGAGGCTCCAGAACAAGCAGTGCAGAGCAAATCGATAATGTCATACTTCTTGCCAGATTCAAAATACTTGTGGAAATAGCTATGGAGTGAGAGGGGAAAAGGTTTGTTTCAATCAATCATTCTTGTATAATGCAATATCACAGAGCAAACTAACTCACTTGCTAGGGACTTTAAGAGCTTGAAAAGCATTTAATCAAAAATGTCCAGGCATTGTTTATCTTGAAGACTCATTATAAAGGGAATATGTGGTGGATACAGGGCAGGCAGGCTGAACCAGCAAGGTTTGCATCAGGTCCTGGATGCTTTCCTTGCATATCCTCATGCAAAAAGCTGGGAGCCTGACTTTCTGTTCAGAGAAAGGTCAGCCTGTGAATGCCAGTGAAAGAGAGGGAGAAATGCCCACTTGGAGTGCACTGGCTGTGAGGACCTTGCTTTATGTTGTAATGTTTGTAATGCAACATTGCACTGGAGTCCAGCTGTGACTCCTTCTCTGCTCTCTGCCAGCTGTTACAGGCACTCAGGGTTAGGTGGCCCTGTCTTGGGTAATTTACAGTTTAAGCAGTAAGTGATGTTTGGAGAAACATGTTTGGAGAAACATTCCTGTTCAGGAAACTTGTAGTGGAACTGAAAATTAAGAACAGAACTCATGAATCTGAGTCTCCTTTAGAGACAGCACCAAGCTAATGCTGACAAACATATTTTGGATTAGCATTTCTCCCTGGACCTTGGTGTGATTGAGAGCAGCTCAGGTTAAAGTGTTACGGGTCAGAAGAACATTGCAAAGGGATAATTCATGATACAATAAACAGAGAGAAATACCAGGGTTATCCCCATAGTATGGCCCCAGGGAATGATTCAGGAGAGACCTTGCAGATGCACAGGAGCTCTTCCGATGTAGAGCAGCAGACAATGCTCTGAACTTAAGGCTGGTTTATTTAAATTATACCTGTTTTGAACATGGCCATGGAATCTCAATTCACCAGGTGTGAAGTGAAAAAACGAGCTTTTGTAGTTTTCCAGTTCTTTTAAATAAATTCTTCATTAAAAAAAAGAACAAATAAGAGAAATACAGTAACATGATCTTTGTCTTCCACTGTACCTAATGATGTAACAGAAATGATGGTTGCTGTAGTACACAAACTCCCTGAAGCAACCTGTATTGATCTGGAGGATGTGATGATTTCCCTCTTTTTTAATGTCAGTATTTTATTGATGAAAAGGCAGCAATTCTAATTTCATCCAGTTTTCATGTTTTGAAATACACGTTAATTCTGATGTGGAGCAATATGAACGCTTTTCTTTTAATTTGAATGTAGAATTGCTACAATTTATAGTTTCAGAATGAAAGTCCATATTTCTGTTGGATACCAAGATGTGTGTGTTCTCTCACTTGCCCTCTAACTCACACACACGTCTTCACAAATTTAGGTCATTTTTCATCCCAGGTATCCCTGCCTTGGTCAGAATAGGGAATAGAAATGATGCCTCCCTTCATCCTATGATACAGCCATCTCACTCTGTATTTATTTTTTAAAAAAGAAAACCTCAAATCAATTCATTGCCACAAAATATTTAATAAAAGAGCACACTTCTACAAGATCCAATTAAACTAGAAATCTTTTGATGGCTATAGTCAGACTGTCTTGATGTTCTCTTGAAGGTCATCTAAAGGCTTGAAGCACTCCAAATTTTGGAATGAAAACTGTCATCTTTATTCATTTTGAGTAATAGTGGAAGGAACTGGAATTATAAATTGAGATTCAGTGCTTCCTCCTTCAGCTACTGTATCAAAAAAAGTTGTATAAAATGAGATCCATCTTCTGATTACTCAGAACAGGATTTTCAGTCTCTCACAAGGCAGGTCAAACAATGCCCAGAAAGTTTCCCCTCTTTTACTTAGGCCATTAGAGAATTAAATTGATTGCATCATTTTCAGCATCATTTCACAACAGTCAATAGTCCATCTTCCAAATTGCATCAGTGCCTTGTACCATAATACCCATATGGAAAACAGAGCAGCTGCCCCTTCCTGATACACAAGGCATTTAAAATTCTCCTACAGAAAATTATTGAAACAAGACAGTAAAATGGCAGCAATTTACCATCTCTTTTCTCCTGCAAATAGATTGTTCTGTAAGAGTAAAATTATTTGCTGTTGTTCTTTTTTCTTCCCCCATGTGCCTAAATTCACCATTATGTAAAGAAGTTTAGATCAAAAGAGGATAGACATTGTAGCTGTGTGTAATGGTCAGAGGCACTAACTGAATAAAGCAAAGTCAACAAGTCAGCTTGGAGGCTGGGAGGAATCAATTCTGACAATGTGCTGCTCTGTGGAACTGTGTGTCTTCTGGAGATTTATTTAGAGGTGGAAGGGGAAAGGACAGCAGCCTGGCTGGTGTGTGCCTTGGGAAAGAAGCAGGAAAGGCAGGAGCAACTGGAAAACAGTTTCATGCTTCTGGAGGGTTTTTTCCTCCCAAGCTGTGGTCCTTTTTAAATAACTGCTTCACAAATGCCAAGAGTTGGGTTGAGGGGACAAGTTGGAGTCTGGAGCACAGGACATTTCAGTAGCTTGGCCCACAGCTCTGCCCTGCAGCCCTGAAGGTGTTGGTGCAGAACTTGGTGCAAGCAGCTCAGAGTAATCCCCTCTACTGCGGCTTTCCTGCTGGCTTATGGCTTGAGGGACTCCTGAGCCAGGAATTTTCCTTTCCAAGTAGATCTACAGGATCTTCCAGAGCAGTGCAAAAGAAAACCTGCTCACGTCTGCTGGCTGAAGACGAGATGATGCCTACGGTAAGGGGAAACTGCTAGCAGTGTGTTTATCTGCTGAGGTGTGATTGACAGCATTTTTAACAGAAATAGGAAGAAAATGCAAAAAAATTGCAGCTTTGTGCTTCTGCTTTCAGTATTTCTTCCATGTTAAGCTTCAAAAGTCTTGAAGAGTGTGTGACAGAATTTGCCTGTATCTGTTCTGTTTGGTTCCTTTTGCTTTTCTCTTTTTCCCAAAGAGAAATGCTAGCATTTGTTTCTTTCTCTGTAACAAGACAGAAGGTTATAGTTGCATGAAAGGGCTCAGCAACCATAGTTTATATCCTATTTTGATTTGCTGTTGTGGTATTAGAGGAATACCTGGTACAGCATTACAGAAATTTATCCAACATCACATATTTTGCTTGGAAACATGGCTTGGTGGTTGGCTGGCAAAGTGAGAAACAGTTCTTCCTTTTTCATCCCAGGTGAAGAGGTCCCCAGAGAAGCACCTGGGGACCATCTGTCTTGTTCAGGTGTGAGTTATTCAGACCTCCAACCCACCCTGGGCAATGGCTTGGTCAGGTTGCTGCCTGGAGGATAAAGCCTCCTGGTGCCTTATAGCAGGATTCACTATTGCCCCGTGGATGGAAGTTAAGAACAGAGTTCAGGTTCAAGACTAGAGCTCATCATCTTTTCCCATACATTTAGACAGCACAGTATCCTTCCTCACTGTGATTGCAATGTGTAAGTGAAGTCCTCACTCCACAGATTCCTCTGGGCACAATGGTTAAAATCCTCCTGCTAGACCAGCTGGCTGCAGTCACCACATCCAGACCACTGGAACAGGCTGGTAGCAGAAAATCCCTTTGGGGACTGAGTTTTCAACAAGGAAAAATTGAATTCTTTATTTAGAAAAGTCTGATAGTGTATTAACCTGCCAGTTTAGAAGGCACCCACCCCACTGGGAATATAAACATGCTCTTTATGAGGGGGCAGGAACTGTCAGGGTCCATTTTATAAGTGAAAACACCTGCTTCTGCAAGCACTATCATCTGTTAAATTGTAGGATTGCCGTTGGAGGTGATACAGGAAGGGGAGAGGAGCATTCTGCTTGCCTAAGAAAGCCATCGTTTCAGGCATGAAGGCAGTTATTTCTGATAAGCTTGCTTCTAACAATTGAAACCACGTAACTTCAATTTTCTTGGGAGTTAATAAACAGCCAGGGAACAGTTGTCTGGGAGGTACAAAGCCAGTGACCATATCCATTTTCCTACAGCTACTACCTGACCTCTCATTTTCCCAGAGGCACATCTAGGCTCACGCAGAATGGTTTCTGTATCGTCTGACTGGGACAAGTTTGTTATTCCAGATTTTCCTCTGCCTTAGATCACAGGATGATGTTGCGTCCTCTCAGAAAATATGAGGCTCTTTTTTTCCTACATATTTGACTGAAGCTGACAGTGGCCATTCCCCTGGCTGGTACTACACACTTACCAGCAAGTGGAATATATCAAAGACCAGAAGTGGGAAGTGAGAGGTTTGGAAGGATTTGCTTTTTCCTGTCCTTGGTGAGCTGTCAGACAGAAGCAGGCAAAGTTTGGGTGGGAATAGGAAATATCTGTGTGTTTACTGTGACCAGCAGCCTGAATGCTTCACTGGGCACTACTGATGGTGTGTTAATACCATCAGCCTCCTGCTCCTAGGCTGCTGTTTCAAATCTTAAAAGTTATCTGTGTGCTGCTGAGGTCTGATTGTGGACAGAGTCAGAAACAAATTGGAAAGTGTAAATGATGTGACATCCTGCAAAAACTGCTGTGACCTCAACAAGGGTCTTCATGGCTCTCCAGGTGAATTTATCTACTCCTCCAAAATAAACAGTGTGAGATTATCTGACATGCTCAGCTTCCCTAAGAAGCAGGTGGAGAGATTATATCATATATCACTGTCAGCTATATCATGCCCCCAAGAAGGTGAAAGGTTTGCATCTTCTTGCTGATATTATTAGTCTTTACCTTAAAATTAGAACTACCATTATTTCCTCAAAAACATATTTGTATTGACCAGCAGAGACATCTACCATTTGCAGACCTACATATTGAAATACAATATCTTGCATTTTGTTACTTTACTCCAAATGGCACTTCCCTTTAATACCATTCCCACGGTCTCTTTCAGAATGTATAAGCTGTAGACTGCTTGCTCCAGGAGGTGTTCTCTGAAAATTGGCAGCTTTGCATCTCTGTAAATCTTCTGCCAGCTTGCAGAGTTCATGTGGTTCTTCCTTTAGGCTTTTTTATATTGTGGTTCATCCTTTAACAGCATCTTTATATTTAAGAACACATAAAGACACATCCTTCCAGTGAGCTTTTCATCTTAACTCAGAAAAGCATTGCAGCCTTCTTGCTATTTTTTTATACATTTAAATGAAAATTGGTCCCCTCTCGCATAGCACAGCCACATTAGCTGGTCAGTCATGTGATCTTTTCATAACTTTATTGGGAGAAAAGGAGTTCTGGTTTTGGCCTTCCTTGTGCTGTGCTTGTTAGGAGCAACAGCTAATGTAAGTAATAGCTGGTGTGTGTAATATGTACCCTCATTGTGATGTCTGTTAAAGAGAGAATGTTGTACTCAAACCATGCCATAGCCGTGTGCTGTGCATCCCTCATGCTGTGCTGTTCATCTGCAAAACCCGTACCGTCCAAAAGGGGCAAAGTTACTACTGATAAAGGACTATCAATAGATGCTCTTATTTCTGTTATATTCCTGTTATATTACTTCTAATGGGATTCTTTTGCTACTCTTGTTATCAAATGCTCTTTCTTCTTGGACTCAATTTTGACAGGGAAATGCTGACTGTACAGTGCCTACATGACACATATGGCAGATATAGCCAGTGCTTGGGAATGTGATAAACATTTTGTTTCAGAGTACAGGAATTTTATTTTTATAAGTTATTCTGAAAAATAATGGATTTGTAGCTCTACTACACAACTCAGTAACATAAGTTTATGCTGAAGGTGTAGAGCTGAACACCAGTTTGAATTTCTGTGTTGCTTTCTCAGCTGCTCTTTAACTTTTGCAGTTGAACAGCTCCCTGGGGCCAAATGCTGTTTGCACTCTGGTCCCTCACCCTAAAAGTCACAGGGGCTGCTCAGAACTCAGAGTAGAAACAGTGATGAAAAATGTGCTTGCTTTCCCAAAGCTGGAAAACTCTCTGTCCCCCTGTTGCCATGGTAACACTTCCATCCACATTCCTTCACCACTGCTCCCTATTACCTTGCTATACCACTGTCTCGAAGCAATCATTGTCTTTTCCTATCCCTGTGCTGAAGCAAGGAGAAAAAGTATGTAGGAACTGAAGGAGCAGCCATAAGCACACAGGGGCAGGTTCATTTTGGATACAAAACCATCAAAGTGATTAGCCCTGAGGACAGGATAGACAGAAAATGAAGAGCAAATTGTTGATTTGAAAGTGCAGCTCTGATTCTCATCAAGTAATACATTGCATAACTCATACCTTGATGGTCCACAGATCATTCTGGGGCATAGCTACTTCTACTCGTGTCCCTGAAATTTGGGGTTGTTTAGGAAAGTGATTGCCTGGGATTTCTCTGCCTGGTTTATGGTTGACCACCTGGCCAAGCTAAAGGGTTTGTGACAGAAAGCAGCTTGGCTCAGAAAGCAGCTTGACTGTAGAAGCTCTTGGGCAGGGGGTTAAGATGAAATGCCACTTCCCATAGGCTCTATTCCTCAAAGTGATGCCCAATAATTTCACTGAAATATGCTGGACCTATATGGTTGAAGCTTCAGTTTGTATCCGGTGATCTGCCTGGCAAACTCTCCTTATAGGTACTATTTATGTCACCCAAATCTGTGTGTGTGTGTGTCTGCGTGTGTAAGTTCCCTGAGTGAAATGAGTTTTACAGGGGTATGGTTCTTCATACAGAAGAACCTCTGTTTTTGGTGTAGCTGGCTAGAAGCGAAATGTTTTTGGCATGCTCTAAACCTACATGGCCCATGCAAATGAAATGTGGGCTATGTCTTATTTTGATGCAAAGATTATCCCACGTAATTACAAAGTTCTGTACAGTTACCTGTCTTTAATTAGAAACACTGAACATTATCTGTTGCAAAGTGGATAATTACAGTACTTCTAACTGAAACCCACTTGTCAGTGTCTTCTGGAATGAGAATGAGGGCTGTTTTCCCATTCCTGAGATGAACATTTTACCTCTCATGGCCTGAGTCAAGGATAGTGCCGTCATGGGATGTCATAATCTCTCAGCTGTACTCAGTGTTTATCCTGACAAACTGACAATGCTGTACTTGGGAAATAACCCAGCACAGCCTGGAGTAACATATCCACAGCGCATACTGCACAGTTTTAATGGAAATTTCATGATCACAAAAAGTCGGGGAACTGGTTTTATATTCTATTGACAGTTCTCACTTCAGGTTTAGCTGAAATGTTCTCCACTGTCTGGCACTTTTCTGGGGTTCAATAAAACTGCACTAAAACTTTTTCCCCCGAAGTAGAGGCTTTCTAAATCAAGCCAAAATAATTCCACAGTGGAATCCAGAGGCTCTTCTCAGCAATGAATGAGGGAGGCTTGCACTGATAGTTGATCTTCTGTGTGTGAGGTGTCTGAGATACAACAGGGCTGTATTTGGGACTGGATGCAGAAGTAGCCAGCAGCAGAGCTTCTCCCCTATTATGAAACCAGTTCTTTCTTTTCTCCTTCAGTTCTTCATACTTACATATATTTCCTCTCGTGACCTTTACCTGTCCTGTCCTACCACTTTAAAGTTTCCTCCCTGCAGGAGTCCTGTATTTAGTCAGTGACTTGGTCTCTCACCAGTCCCATGGCATCTCTTCATTCCACAAATATTCCTTACCTTTCTTACTCCCTGCCCTTCCCTCTGAACTTATTGTAACACTAGAAGAACACAGGAGGGAAGAAGGGATACAACACGATGAAGATAAGAGATTGTGTCATTTGTTATCTGCTTGAGCATGGTGTGGTATATGGAGAGAAGTGTGATCCACAGAAGGAATAACATACACAGAGCGTAAGTCTTTCTTGTTTTCCTCTAAAAGATTCCTGCTGAGAACCCATAAGATTGAAAGGATAGCAGAAATTTTAATCAAATTCATTCTCTTCTCTCTATAAGCAAATGGATTGATAGCATTAAGCTTTGAGAAATGCTGAGTTCTCTTGAATGAGATGTTCATTGTGTTTTGCTCCAAATCCTCATCCTACTCCTAATGTTATATTGAGTCTGCTAAATATAGATAATTTTTCTGATATTCAGACATGAAGAGAAGGTAATTAGTGGTGTTTGTGTACAAAAAAAGCTGGTTTGTGCAGGGAAACACAAACTCTGCCTCCCTCATTTCCATGACATGGAGCAAGTGTAAAGCTGTAATATACCCTTTTTACCTCTTGCCTCCTCAGAGAGAGGGGAAAGCAGAAAAAAAATGGCTTCTTTAATCAAAACCGTGGTCAGAGAAACTAGAAGGGTTGATCCAACACAGCAACTTGTGCAACTTTTAATTGTGTTTAGTGGTCAGTCATGTTCGTGAGCAAATAAAAATTAGAATTAGGACAATATCAATCAAATTAAGTTTTATTTGATCTTCAGTGTGTATCCATCAGCTTAGCTCCATGAGTTGAAGAGCATGTGTCTGATCCTGTTGCTGCGGTCATCAAATTCTACAACAGGAAATTAAAATCAACAAACTAATAAGAAGAAAAAGAAGTGAAAGCAAGAACCCCTGCTACTCATGAAAACTTCAAGTCTGGAGAAGTTTCTCATACACAGCTTGACGGCAGCGTTAATTAACTGGAAGTCCCTGGTTAGCTGTGCTGTTTGGAAGTGCCCTGGCTCTCCGGATGCCCCGGCACGCTGCTGGTGTCCCTGCTGCCGCGGAGCTCGGGCGGGGCGTGACCGACAGGTACAAAGGAGCTGGGAGATCTTCACTCGTGCTCCTCCCCGAGGGCACTCGGGGGTGCCTGTGCCCCTCCGGGTGCCCGGGCCGTGGCCGGGGCCGTGTTTTCTCTCCCAGACGCGCATCCTTTGGTGCTGCCGGTGCCGTTCCCGGGCCGGGCTGGGATGCCCGGGCTGCCCGGGAGGTGGCGGCGGAGCCGTGGGAATTCTGCTGGAATCAGGATCCGGCTCTGGGGAGCCGCGCTGGCCCTTGTTCCCCCTCACCTGCCAGCCACCCCCAAAGGCCGCGCCACGCTCCCAGCTCCTGCACAGAGTGATCGCCTTAAGCTCCTGTGGTTCACCGCTCCGAGGGATTTTCCTAAGTCACATGGCCTGATTTCACATCTTGGGCCCTGTGATTGAAATCTACTAGGCTTGGATAAATTAGTAGAAAGACGGCTGTAGAAGGATAAACTTGTCTGGGGAAGTATTTATCATGTTCCCAATATAAATGAGAATTTGTTTGGTTCAAGAAAAAACCCGGTGGCTGTCAGTTGGAAGTGAAGATTTCAGGCTGCAAAATTTCAAAATGTGGAGAATCGTTTATCACAAGGGATGTTCTTTTCATGTATTGCATATTATGGTTCACTTTCACCAATCACTGTTCCATAGAAGACCATCTTCCTTGTCTTGTATGAAGTCCTCTCGTTGCTGAGGGAGCACATCCTTCACATTTCCACACCAGTGTGTTCTCTAAGGAAATTGTCCTAAGAATTCTTATGCCAACCAGCATCTTAGTCAAAGGATTTCAAGTAGAAAAGCACACAGACAAAATTACAGCAAAGATTGTCAATTAAGTGAACATTAAAAGGTGTCCAGTCTCTTCTTTCAATGAGTCTTAATAAAGGATTACATGGGAAATTATTAAGGAGTAGAACAAGAATAGTTTAGACTAGACCATGTATTTAATGCCAGTTAGAAAACTGTTACAACCCACACTTGGCTCTTACAAAGACTGTAATTGCCACCCTTAAACCAAGTATTCCCAGAGGCACCTGATGCTGTGCAGCCAGGCTAAAACTGTGGTACAGATTTTTGCAATGTGCTCAGACTCTTCCAAGCGAATGTGATTTCTGGGCAAATACCTTGATCTCTTGAATTTACTAGACTTTGGCCAAGAGCTGTTTAAGAAAAGGATCAGGGCACATGGAAGAGGATGGGTTTTCTTCCTGACTCAGCAAACAGTGGTGCTTTGGAGGCAAGGAGAATGAGTCAGGGCGGGCAGAGACCCACCAGTGTCAAACTAAGTGAAGGGAAATGATAGTTAACTCGTTTTTATGAACCCTTTCATCTGTTACTGGTCTAAAAGAGCTGTTTTTCTGGCAACTGTTGGTGATGTGCCCTGGCACACAGAGGCTGGAGGGAATGCTTTCCCAGGATGCTGGTTTAGCTCAGGACTGTCAGCATGTGGTGTGGGTGCTAAGAAATAACCAGCATCTTCTCAAAAAGGGCAATGCCAGAGGAGGAAAATTTAGGCAGAATTCCCAAATTACTTCAGTCTATAAAACACATGCTCTGAAAAGCTCAGGTTTCAGCAATGATGTTCACATGTCCTTTGCCTCTGCTGACTAATTATGACTCTACCTATGTTGTACTTGGCAAGAAGGCAGCATTTGTTCAAGGGAGCTCTCGCCAGCTGTGCTGGAGAAAGAGCTTTTCAACAGGATTCCAATTAAATGCTTTATTAATATTTATTATTCACTGGTTGCAGTTATTGGTACATGCATTTGCCTAGTAGGGCTCAAATGAAATACAGCACAAAATTTCTTCCTAGGGATGGGGAGAAAAAGATTTTTTACCTGTTTGTGTCCACTGCGTGGTGTTTAAGTGGTGATGCAGGTGCAGTGTGTGAATAGTGAGGGTCCCTGTGCAGTGCACTCCTCACGCAGGGCCTGGTGTGGAGCTGGCAGGCTCTGGTGAAAAGCAGCCACTGCATGTTTGTTCAGCAGCGAGAGGGGTGGGCAGCAGTGCTGGCACAGCTTTAGCTCTGTCAATGTTTCACGGAAAGCAAATATTTCCAAGGTGATTCTCAGAAACTGCAAACAGGACACATTGGGCAATGTGTGACCCTGTTGGTGCAGGACTGCACCAGGAGGAACAGCTGTCTCCTCCAAAACCAATGACAGAGCTGAGCTTGGCTTGGCCCTTCAGTCGGGTCATGTCTCAGATGTGGTGAAGCGAGTCTGAAACGTGAGCAGTGAGATGCTCCTGGAAGCCCTCCAAGTTGGACACAAGCTTGAGTGAGTGACTGGCAGCTGGTGTGAGACTCCTGATGCACAGCCACAACAGCGTGGCCACAAGACCAGGGGACAAATGGGTTTAAAGCTTTTCCCTCAACATAGTTTCAAATGAACACAGGCTCCTTGCCCCTGTCACAGCTGATAATACCAAGCATGGTTTTCAAATATCTGAGCTGAGTAATTTCCACCCCTCAAACTCCACTTGAGTTAACACAAGAGCACATTTTTCTAAACGTGTGAGTTGTTCCTTTTTGTTAACATATCTTCATTAAATCATTGTGGCCTTGGAGCAAACTCTCCTCTCTTCTCTATCAGGAGTGTGAGAGAAAGGAAAGACAAGAGTGCCAAGCTTCCTAATGAGTTTGAAAATACAACTCTCTGAATGAAATATCTGAAATTCTGGCTTTAGACCCCTCTCTCAGATTATCCCATCAGTCTTCAGCACACATCTATTTCTACCAACAGGAGTTTCTGACCTCCAAGCCAGACCTTTTGTTTTATACCAATTATGCCACTGCCACACATCTAGGGGGGTTTTTTGAACAGTCGGTGCATTTGTTTTGTGTTTGTATTAATCCCTTTTAATGTATTGTTCTTATGCTAATGCCAAGTGAAAGTAATTCCAGGGAAATTAAGCTAGGATTAGTCTGTTGTAAAGAGGAAAAGAATTATTATAGTTCTCATTAGGATTGATTTTTTTTTCCTGTTCGTCTCAGCATCTATGAATGATAGTCAATTCTGAAAAACATTTTTCTTCCCCAGGATTTAAGGAAAGAACTTAATGAGATGAATTTGTATCTGCAAGGTGCTCAAAGCTTGTATTTTAAGGCAGAATAGACTATCATTGAATAAAAAACACAAGTCTGCATTTCTTGGGGATGGTTCAAGTTTATCCTTTTTTTGTATTAAACTTTGTGATGCTTTTTATAAATAAAATTCCTAGCTGGGAGTGTTGCTTCTGCTGCTCCATATTGATAACCGAATCATCTTGACAGTGCAGATTAAAGCATCTCCACTGCTGGTATGCATTCATATCTCTTTATTTAGTCCTGTCAGTCTTAATTGATAGCGTTTATTTTTGTGCATGAGGAGATTATTCATGTGAGTGGGGCATTCAAAATATTGGTATTCTTTTACAGAAACAAGTTTGGCTAATAAATATTGATTTTTAATCTTTTTTTATGGTTTTAAGTAGTACTTAAAATGTCTGGGCATGGTTATAATGATGTACTTTTTAAAATTAAACAGATTCACTTCATGTTTACACTAAAATAAAAGAAGTAGTGTTCGACTTAGCAAAGCTTGAAGTGCATTTCAGACACTTAGGGCTCAATTCTCTTTGTGACAATTTTAAGTTTTTGTTCCAGGAAAATATTCTGTAGCTGACTTGGGTCAGAGGGAGAATGAGACAATGTGCCAGGCCAATTGTTTGGCACCAAGGGCACCTTCTGCCGTGGTCAAGACTTGAAGTAACCCAATCTGTAAAAATGCAGAATTTTGACCAATTCCAGCAGGCCTTTAGCAGATATTTTATGAAGTAGATTTGCAACTCTTGTCATGTGTCAGGGCATGGCATGGGAGTCTGCACTCAGCCCCTTGTCTTGTCACCACATCTGAGAGTGGCTGGAACAGAAATGAGAACATCATTTGCTGAGATGGCACATGTTTTCATTAAAATGTAATCTTGCACCTCATAGTAGGATAGATAGCAGTTTCAGGATTGAGCCTTGTATACAGTGGGTAGACGCAGTGAAAATTAATTTTTTTTCATTATCTTGAATGGTAAACCCATCTGCCAGATACAGAGTGGTGCTGAATATTGCTTGCTCTATTTTTCTGGAAGGAAACTAATTAAAAGATTATAGCTTCTGTGTTTAATAGTTGTTCAAAATATACTGGTGGCACTGCTTGCCATTCAGATTTCATCCTGTTGCAAGCAGCAAAGAGAAAGCACGCTGACACTTCCCTCTCTTTGGGATTCAGTTCATCTCATTCTCTTCCTAGTCTGATCTCCCAGGATATCAAATGAAGGCTTCTGTGTGTTAATGAATGCCCAATGTTAAATGAAAGTCAAATGAAACCCAGTATCCAGCAATGATCAGCTTTATTTTGCCCAAGGTCCCACTGGGAGTGTCCCAGAGAGCTCATGTTTGATGTCCAAAGGAGAACTGACTCCAGTGTGTATGAGAGAGGCAGGTTTGGTACACCTCAGTGGTCAAATTGAGAAGTCATCTTTCTGTGGTATTTGTAAATGAAGTCCTCTTAACGAGGGTGCTGAGAAACCCTCACTGTCAACTGCAACCCACACTGCCTGGCTGGAGCTTCCACCCACAGCAACCTTAGCTTGAACTCTTTAAAACCATCCCATCTTTTCCTCATGCCACTAAATAATGGTATGATTTGGTTTCTACTGTATTGCAATTCTATCAAAAATTTACTCTGCACTAAAAACATGAGAATGAAACTTTACTTGGCATCCTCAAAGGAGAATTTTACTTCAGATAGTAATAACTCTCCTGTAGTTCCCATCTCTCACCTCTACCAGGCTGACTTTTAAGCTGCAGTTTTCCTATGTAGATTTCAGCTCCTTCTCCCCAAGTAGGTGATGTTTCTGGCAGAAAATCTGAATGTGTGGAGCCCATGTGCCCCCTGGTCCTCACCAATTTCAGACAGTTTCAGTAAACTGCTCAAGAAACCAGGTCCAAGACCTGTAGAACCTGGGTGGACCACATAGGAGTGGTGGTCTAGCACTGAACATACTTCCACAAGAATCCTCTTCCATTAAGAGGTTTCAATTGCAGTCCCAATGAACACCAGGCCCAGCAGAGACTAAACTGTGCCCATGGGAAATCAACATAAACTGTTTTATATTCTGTGTCTCCTTGTTTCCTCCTCCTCAGTGAAGACCAGCTGGCAGTCTCCTGAGGTGTGGTGGATGTGGAATCCTATTTATCTGCAAGAACAGTGAAGTAAAGAAGTTAATAATTCACCTTAAATCTCGAAGTCTGCTCATTTAATTACATGCTGCAGCCTGGATAGCAAACAAGCCACCTGTCATGTACTGCACTTTTTAGCAAACCATCACAAAATGTAAGAGGTCCAGTATTTAAAACTGTCCCTCTCTTGTTGACTGGTGGGACAGGTGAGAGTTAGGAGGTTTCCATTCTTTCTCTCAGTGCTGCATTCTTCACTGCAGTGATGGAGCCTTCTTTCCTTCAAATGGATATTCCTCCCTTTTCTAAGTTTTCTCCATTTTTTCACCTGCTTACATAAGAAAGTGACTTATTAGCATTAACAATTTGGAAACAAAGATTTTGAACACCTGTTTCTGAAGTGAAATTCTGATAAGTGTTCTTCCTTCTCTAATTGTGTAAGAAAAGGTTTCAAATTTTCAGAATTATTTCTGCTTTATCTGGTCCTTGCAGGAAGAAATTACTATTGTCCAGCAGTTTCACCAGTTCAACTTAACAGGTGAGGGGTGGTTAAGGGACCTCACGTAACAAAAATGTGAGTCATATTTGTGACTTTGTGTGTTACCTGCGGTATTTTTCTAACTGGAATTAAATTATATCTCTATTTCTGCATTTTTTTGCTGCTTGATAATAAAAAAATAATGAACTGTGCCTTGCTGCCCCTTTGGGCACAGCCCCTGGCTTCAATTACTTCTTCTGAAAATCACTCCAGGAATGCTTTTTGCGGTGTTAGACCCTTCTTTCTGTGAGCAGTTACACTCCTTTGAAAACAAGAGGGCTGCTTTAGGGTAAATTGGAGAGCAATCACTTGCAATCCTGTTGCAGATCTTGTTCAGATAGTGTAGTTTAATATCTTGATCTGTTTACCATGGCATACCCACCTTTCTAAAGAAGAGCAGTTTTATTAATAATAAAGCCATCGTTTAGGCAGAACTGACAATATTTTAAGAACCCATTAAAACTGATCCCAGTAAAACAAGGAGTTAAATTGGATTCAAAAGAGAAGTCACACATAACAAGCCATGAATACTGAATTCTTTACTTTTATTTTTTTTATTCAGCTCTGTGTTCACTTCAGATGAGTCATTCTTCCAGTGAGGTCCTTCCAGGAAGGGTTCCCACAATCCTCAGAATGTTTCTCTTTCTCTGTATTATTAAAGTTCTTTCTCTGCTATTACAGTTTCCTTTTGGCTGAAATCCTCTTTGATTTCTCCCGAAGGATCCTTTCAAAAAAGGAAATGCAAAAGGAAAATTGCTTATTACAGATGTTCGCAAAGACAATTTTTCTAGTAATTCTTTAAAAAAACATTTTAAGATTAGTTGAAATGCAGATTTTCATCTTTTCAGCCAAGGAACTTGAGGCCTTGTTAATGAGGTCAGACACAGTACAGCTGTTGCTAAAATGCACTTTGTTTTCAAACCTTTTCACTGGTTTATGGCAAAGCTTAGATGAAGCTTTGCGTGAAGATTTAATAAGAACTTAGAATACCACCTGTGCTGATGGTCACAAGACTATCTTTCTTTGGCAATCTCAAAAGAAAATACCCTGTTTATCTTGTTTGTGTGTTTGGGAATGCCCTGAGGTGAAGATGAAGAACTACTTCAACAGGGGAGTTCATATCAAACACTGTACTGCAAATGGTCTAATACTGCAATCTTCTGGGAAAATTTGGTGGGTGTCAGGCAAGGGTGGAAAAAGGGAACAGATGAGAAAATGCCAATTACTTACCCCTTTTGCTACACAGAGCGTGGTTTTGAGTGGGATTTTCTAAGCCAACTTTTTTTACTTATTCTTTTATGTGAAACAAAGCTTGAAGAAGAGACAACAGAATATACACAGCTCAAATATTGCATGTAAAAGACTGTGTGTAGAACTCAACAGATCTGCTGGGAGCACAGCACTAAGGAACGTGCAAGAGGCAGACATCAAGTGTAGGCTTTGGGTATTGGAAAGCAGAATTGTGCAATGACTGGGCAAAGGTGGGTGTCTGATCCTGCTCTGCAGCCTGTGGTGTCCCAGCACCAGTTTAGTCATCTCTCTCCATCAGTAACTATATATTTAAGCACTGAATGCAGGAGAAAATCAAAGCCTCTGGTGGAAATAAGTCTGAAAACTCAAAATTGTTTCTCCACCCACAGACAGTTTTCCTGCTAGCTGAAAAGAGTGTTAACAACAATTGGTACCCTGTGGTTTCACTTCACTTCTGCACAGAAAGGGCCCAGGATTCTTATACTGGATGGGCAGTGTCTCCATTTACACATCAGAGCTTTTTCTGTTGCTTGTAATTCTCTGTCTGGAGATCAGCCACATTTTTCACCTACCATGTGTCTTTTTGCAGTGAAGTGTCTGTGATTAAATAACAGGGAGCTGTGGGACAGCAAACAGTTCTCTGGTCTGATTCACAGTGAGGAAGAAAGGGTCTAGGAACTGGGCAACAATCCCAGATTGCTCAGAGAAGGGACATCACCTGCTCTCAGTTGTGTCCTTATTTAAGACAAAGAGAAGCTGCACTGAATGTAGCAGAATGAGGTGAGCTATGGAGATTTGAACAACTCCAGCCACAGCTGGCACTTATTTAGCTGGGCCTATGTTTCTCCCAGCTGAAATCGTGAGCAAGTGTTGTTGCACAGCTGCCAGGGTGCAGGCTCCTGCCTGCCATGCAGTGCTTACTGCCAGCGCTGGTGTGGTGACTCAGGGATAACACGAGCAGGGGGAGATGAGGGCTTTGTGTGACAAAAACAAGGAGGTGAGGGGGTGTGTGCCTGCCAGGCTGTGGTACAGGACTGCAGCTGCTGTGGGGATGGAACCAGCTAGGAGCTGTAAAAGCTCCCCAGCCCTGGCTGAGCAGGGGCCCAGGCTGTGCTACAGCCAGCTCAGGAATGTCTCCACAAGCTGGGAGCACGCCTGCGTTACACAGCAGATCAGGCAGTGTTCTGCATCAAATGCCTACCTTCTCTCCTGGTTCTGCCTTTTTCTTACTTTGTTCTTCTAAGAATTCAGAAAATGCCTCCAATGTATATTCCCCAGTATAGGCCACTTCCTGAAAAAAAATTAAAGTATATAACTCTGTACACAAAATTTTGTAAATAATGATGAAATCAGGTGGAGGATTTTAGTTCTTTAGAATGACCAAACTCTAGACTTTTGTGCTCAGTTTAGAAAGCAAGGAAGAGGCACAGCAGGTTCCAACATTATCAGAAACTTGAGTGTAAAGGAGAAATAGATGTATATTCCTAAGAAGAAAAGGATTTGTATAAAAAACAACCATTATTTTATGGTACTAGTTTGGGATCCTGCCAACAACTGACATCAGTGGGTTTTTTGTGCTTAACAATAAACATTGGCAAGACATTCTGGAGGAAAGAGTCTTTTAAGTGTCCAGCCATGCTATTCAAAGCTGTTCAAAGATTTTGATGGAAATTCAAATTCTGGAATAGCTTTGAAATACACTGTTGCACAGCTTGAAAGAACAGGATCAACATGAGCAGTGACATTAATTTTCATACACTTCACCTTAAATTGGGGATTTACTGAGGCTTTTCTTCTGAGGAAGTTTAATGAAATAAGTAGTTTCAGTTTAGAGCTTTAAATTTTTCTGAGTGGGTCTAGACACCATATTGTATTTTAAAAATTCCTCCCCAAAAGACCATTGCTCTCTGGAAGTATAAAAGGGTTTTCCACAAGTTTTTAGCAAAAAGTTGTAGAAGTTCATGTACATGGTATTGGGAATTGTCTGCTGTTATCTGAGTGTATTTAGAAATAGGAGGAGGCCTATTCACAGCTGGGTTAAGCTCACTGCCACTGAGACGAATAATGTTGTGTTACTTAACACTGGGTACTCTTACACCTGATTTGAGTTCAAAGGACTGTAAACAAAACACCTCCAGACTGGTGAGTTCACTGAAATGGTACACTTTTAGTATACTAAAACTTTGGTATTTCCATTCTATTTTAATAAAAACTGTGGCAGCTTTGAAACTACTTTTTTATGGTTTTTATGTTTGTAGAGTTTAAGTTTCTTGAGAAAGATTATATTATTTCTCCAGAGGCAATTAACATTCTCAGATGAGTCTTGATTTTTATCGACTCTGATGATGCCTGGAATAGCAATTTCTCAGAGCCTAAAGACCTCTAAAGCCAGAGAAGCAGCTGATTCCTGCACTGGTTACTGGGGATGTGTGTCAACATTTTCATTAGAGCAATCAGTGCATAAGAGTATGCGAAAGTTATTTTTTTCACTTAACCCATAGAAACAGACATCTACCGGAACCTGCACTGCTGGTCAAGTACAAGACACAATCTCTGCATTTGAGATGTATGCAAAAGCATGGTGCACAAGGAAGAACTTGAGATTTCAAATACCCTTTAATTCCAGAGCATTTTTAAGTATGAAACAATCCCTTAATAGTTAATGAAAGTTTTTGCTGGTTTGGGGCTTTTTTGTTTGTTTATTTAGTTTTTTGCAAACTGACATTTTTTACAAGCATTTAAAGGGTTTCTGCTTTTCTGCAAGAAGACAAAACATCATGTGAGTGTGCAGGACTGCAGTTCAATTCATCAGAAGTTGTGCATGCACATCTGAGAGGAAAATCTCTCAAAGATTAAATGAGGACGTGGGTAAATGCCTTAGAATTCAATTTAAGTTTGGCACTAAGAAGAAAAATGAAAAGCCTAGTAATGCCTTAATTATAGTGGTATCTTAATTTTTTTTTTTACTTCAGTGATATTTTCTTTTTAATTAGATAATCTGCATAGATGGAAAATGTAGCTATTTAATACACTTTTTTTGCCTCCACTTTCAGCAGCATTTTCTAATTATTGTGTAACATAGCTGATTCATTAGATAGCATATTGCAAAAATCATTGGTCTTGACAAAAGTTATCTATTACCAGTGGAGGCTGGGGAACCAGAATGAAGTAAAATTACTGGCTTAAATGTATAGAAGAAAATTTTTAATCTTGGTTTTGCGAAAATGTAGAGGAAAATAACAAGAGCAGTACCAATATTTTAGAGACATTTGTCATACATGCTCTGGAAACAACTAGCACAAGTAGTTCTTTGACAGAAATCTCTTGTCATGAATTGAAGTAAAAAGGCACTGCAGTCATTGGGATGTACCTGTAAATTCCCTCCAAGTTGAGACCGTTGCTAGAACCCAACAAGCAGATTGGGGATAATTAAACAGCAGGATGTGAGGCCCTAAAAACTCGTAATGAGTAAATGATACCTGAGCTCTTGCCACAGCCTCATGTGTAGGATGAGACAATAGAAGGGTTTCTGCTCTAATTCAGGTTCTTGGCAGCAATGTCTACTCAGAAGCCAGTGCTGAGCAGAAAAGGACCAAAGCTCTCTTAGTGAAAGGACTCCTTTCTCCCTGTGACACCTGTGCACGTGCAAGCACAGCCCCTGCCTTGGTGTGCAGCTGTGCCCCCACAATCTTCCCCGAGAGCTTCTGACCTGGTACTCTGAGCCAGCCGGAAAGAGCGTGAAGAACGGATAGCGATCCATGCCCACGGACAGGACATCGTTCGCTGTGACATCGATCTTGGCAATCATTATCTCTTTGTGACTTTTGTATTGCTCTCCCAGCTTATCCCAGATCAGCAGGAGTTCTCTGCACTCATGGGACCAAGGGGCATCTGTAAATTTAAAAATAAAATTAGAAGGGCGCAGACATGCATGTGGTGGTGTAAGCACGGGGACCTATCTAGCCCTTCCAGGTTAACAGAGTTTGGGGTTTTAGTTGTGGTCAGTATCTGCTTGAAACCATTTGCCCTTCATGAATTTCACATTTTCATGTAGTGATAACTAGTTATTCACTAACACATTTCTGATAGCAGTGCAACTAGCTCTCTGTAGCCTCTTATGACCGTAACAAACAAAAACCTTGGACTACTTTGCTGGAGAGTTGTGCCAGATAACCAGTGCAACCCACTGAAGTCTTGCATCATTCCCATGTTGAAAAACTTGTCAGAAGTACAAAATATTTTTACATACTAAAATTAGCCATGTTCATAAACCATGTTATGTTGACTCTAGAAAGAGGAGTTTGAGTTATGGTGCTATTTCGACTCTGAGCACTGCACTGGTGCAGGTCACCTGAAAGGCAAACTGCTGAGCAATCAGCATCCCCTTAAGCAGCTCACAGCACAGTTGCAGTCCTTCAGTTAGGAGAACAATGCTCACACTTGGTTTACACAGAATTAAGATTTCAGGAGCACTTCACTGAATACAGTACATTCCCTTTACCAGCCTTTCACTTCAAGAGGACTTGGTTCAATCCTTGCTTAGATCATTCAGTTTGTTCATGACACTGAAATGGAAAAATTACTTGTGTGCGTGACACAGCTGCAGCCAGCAAGGAGGGTGGCAGGAATGTACTACCTTTAGGAATTTCTGGAATTCAGAGCAGCACAGCTAGTTGTCTATACTCCTGTTAATGCTGCAAGTTTGCTTTACTGAAGTAACTAAGGCACAAACTAATCCCTGCTGGCTGGTACAAGGATAGAGCAGGGGTTTCTTGCTGGAAAGAGTCACGTAAGGAAGCAACTTCCCTTGCAGACAGAGAAGGAAAAAAAGACTTACGATTTCCTAAACCACAATTCCTATCTGGGATTTAATTCTAGAGCATTATAACCAGACAATCTCACCTAATTCTCCCTCTGCCCTTGGAAGACAGCCTGGCTCATGCTGTGCAACACACTACCATTGTACACCAGGACGTTCCTGTGTCGTGTTGTCTTTCAACACAGAGATTTGATATGGCCTTGACAAATATTTACTGAAGGGATCCAGTGCTACTCAGTGCAACACTAAGTCAGCAAAGGTATCACAGCGTTTCCATAGATATGACACAGATTTTTCTTCAGTTCTTTCCACAAACAATAAAAATTCATTGAGCTCAGATTCTGTAAAGTGCAAAGATTAGTTTTGTATATAAGTGTGAGCTTTCATTTTTCCTTCCAGTTGATCATGTTAAATCAGCTTAAAATGTGAATTGAATGACAACACTTACAAAACATAACAAACACAGTCATGGTCTTATTGAAGACAATACTGTTGAAATTCTTCCCAACAAGGACTTTGACAGGCATCTTGTCCCAGTCTTGTGGAATTTCTTCACTAGAGAGATGTTGCTGTGCAGAAACAGAAACATTGCTGTGAAAGTGCAGGGAGCATTGAGAATCTGTACTCCAGCTCAAGTTAATGTGCGACTGATGGGACATTACCTAATGGGCTCTGTTACTGACTCTTTTATATCATTACATCCTAGTCAGCTGTCACATGGTTCCACCTTCTCTCCCTTCAGCAGGGCTGGGATCTCACATTCCTTGGGTAGTTGGTACTTAGCATTACTTGTCCCTCTCTTGAATACAGACTCTGTAGCAGACTGTCTGAAAATGATCCCTTGGAACACAATTGTATTCCTTGTCCTGAATTCTTGTTGCCTGATATTCAGCAGCTGGACTATTGAAAAGTTTATGTATTTTGTGCTCTCAAAAGGGATGTAAAACACACCATAAAGTGTGCATGGCTGCTTAAATGTCTACCTTCACCACCAGTCACAGTCCCCACGACTCCTACAATTTACAGTGCGGTAGCTGGGAATTTCTGTTCTTTAACCCCACGGCACAGCAGCAGAAAGGCACACACGCCCCATGGAAGCTGTCCTTGGTGGGACTGTGCCACTCCAGCAGATCTTGGTGAGAAAGAGGCCACATCCCCTCTTCTTCCATCCTTCTGCTCCCTTCCAACACTGAATACAGGATATACCTACTCAAGTTTCTTAAATTTTGCTTGCTCTCAGAGTGAGTGCTTTATCTTTACTCCCTGTAAATCACCCTGAGGAGAACTGAACAAGCAAAACATTTTAATGTATTTTTCACATGAGTGTGATGATGCCTCATTATGGCAACAAATGCTGCATTTACCACTGGGAATGATTCCCCTGAGAAACGCTAAACTCGCTTAAAACAAATACCAAATCTTAATCCCTCTGAAACTGTCAACTTTCTTTTTACTGGATTTTTCTGTAACCGTAAAATCTGTTACAATAATTGTTTGCATCTCTCCCAGCAAAGGGAGGGAAATATCTCCATTATAGTATTGGAAAGATTGAGACATAGGGAGTTTTTAAATCACTAAAATAAAACAGCTGGCATCAGTTAAAATATTGGGCCATAGATGATCAATCCAGTATTTACATTGGAGGACTGGAAAACTTCGTAGTCCGCCTCTGTTGTTAAATAGAGAGGAATTCTCTGCCAACAACCATAGATGGATGCATTAGGATGACAGTAGATTAATAAACCAATGGTCACAATGGGACACTGCTCTAATTTAAAAAGGGGACGTTTTGCCAATTTGTTATGTTTTAGCTGGTGTAGTAGACAGCTGTCTCATTAGTAGTGGACATACCTTTGCTTTTCCATTGAGGTAGCTCTGGCAAAACTCTTTTAGGTTTTCCACAGTCACCTCGTCTGCAGGCATTTTGTACTTGGCATCGCTGGTCAGATTTAGGATCCTCACAGCTGGAACATCAATGTCCCTGATGCGAAAGTACTCAAAAATCCGTCCATTCCTTGCTTCATTAGTATCCACCAAAACAAACAATATCTGACGATAAAGAGAGAAACATGCGTCTGGTTGGGCCTTCCAGCTTTGGTTTAGCCATTTTGGAGAGATGGACTGTGGAGCTTGGCAGCAGGGTAGGATCTAACCTTAAATTCAAGGAACTGTGTAGAATAATTTTTGGTCTCAGACGAAAACCCAGCAGCTCTGCAGACTTTATAACACCTTGATTCTAGTTAACAACAAACGCTAAAGCAGCCAAAAGTACTGAAGCTTTTCCCTCTGTCCTTTCACAGTGGTTTGCTATCACGTCTTTTAGTAACACTCCTAAATTACCCCTTAAAGTGCTTATTGCTCTTTTTCATGAATCTTAACAGGACAGAAGAGCTGAAACGCCTGTAATCCATATGTATTTACCAATATGTGATATTTTATTACAAGATGACTTACTATTCTTCAGTGTCTTGTACCTGGAACAGGAGTAGCACCATGGAAAGCCAAAACACTTTGTGTGTATGACTGCCTATAATTGTCTCTGTACATGAAAACACATGGCTGCAGGCAAGGCTAGGCACATACCTTGCAATATTCCTCAGGTTTTGTAGCTGGCTCCAGCCTTTTCTTCAGGCAATACTCTGAAAGCCTTGTGGTATTTTCTGGTAGAGTCAGAAACTGTCAGAATTTTGCTCAAATTACCTTTGGTTGGAAGTTGCTCCCAGAAAACTTTATTTGTAAAATCAGAAACAGGAGCAGCTGGAATTAGTGTTCTTTTTTGTGGTCTTTGTGTTTTAAGGAATCATTTCCAATTGAAGTTTATCTTTCAGCTTGTCCTTAAAAACTTCAAATAATAGTTACTGAAACTGTTTTTAAATGGTTTAGTAGGGTTAGAAGATGGACTGACAGCAGTGTACATTTATCAGTAATGTTGGTGAGTGGTTTTCCACTGATATTTTGGCATTCTAAGTTGCAAATCTGGATTCAGTGTTACAAACCTTTCCTCTGAATTCTGCAGCAGCAGACTGGTAGTTTTCATAAATCTCACTGAATGTCTCCGAGTTCGTTGGGGTGAACAGCAGGATGTGATTTTCAACAGGGACATCAAAAATCTTCACAGATGTCTGGAAAACAAAAGACTCAACATCTGCTCCACTCTTTGTACACAGAACAGTGAGTCAGAGGCTCAGCATATCAGTATCCCTAGGTTCTGCTATTGCAAATTTTACTTTTCAAGACTCAGTTCCCAGTCATTTCCATAACCATTGGATTTTGTTTCATTCTTTTAAAGCAGATAAAGTAAGAAGAATCAGCAGCTGCTGAGTGGTTTGTTTCAGTTCCAGGAAAAAACCCATAATTATTCATAGATTTTTACAGTCAGAAGGGACTGTGATCCTCTAGTCTGACCTCCTGTGTACACACACAGAAGAATTAATGCTGAAAGTAAAAGGTGGTGTTACCCAGGAGGCTCAGCTGCAGCAGCTGAGGGAGCAAGACCTGGCTGGGCATTTCCTTCTCTTCTAGGTGGCATCAGCAGCCTGTATCCCCTTCCCTGCACAGGAGTACCCTTTTTCTCATGACCAGAGGCAGTGGGGTATTTGCCAGGTATTTGCCCCCCAGGCAAGCAGGTATTTCCGTGTCTTTCCTTTCCTACCTGCACTAGCAACAATTACTGCTGGTTTCTTTCCTTCTTGCCTTGGCCCAGAGCTCCCAGTCTCTGCATTGGAGGGGAATGTTTGGAACCAGGATTAGGGACTGACCTTCCAACCTCCCACCCCACTTAGCTGCTGCAGAAGCAGCCCAGGCCCTGGTGTTGGCTCCACAGGAGGGAGGAGTTTGAATGCTCAGAGTTCACTGTTCCAGCAGCTGCTCCTCATCTCCTCTGGGAAACAGCTCCTTCCAGAGGGAAGCATCCTTTGGCCTGGGTTAGACCAAGAGCTGGGTATTGGGTTCTGCTGGTATTTCTAGATGTGTTTAAGGATGGCCTTGTCAAACAAGCAAAGAAAATTCTCAGTCCCTAATGTGCAGAATAGCTCCCCAGGTCTCTTTCTGCATGGATTTCTGTCTTTCTCCTGTAGTTTTTGCTAATACAACGAAATGCACATACCTCAATATTATATTCAGTGACCAAATCCAAGGTAAAAGTTTTGATTAGCCTCGTCAGATCCAGTTTGTTCTGTCTACCATCTTCAAGCACTTCATTATGCACAGGTTTTCCCTGGACAAATAGTGAAGTTTGTGAGGTTGGTGGCCTTATCAACTATAGGAGCAAAATGACAGGCTTTAAAAGTGAGAGTTTTATGATCCTCAGCAACAGAAATTCCATAGCTTGTAAAATGAATGTCACAGCTACATTGCAGAACAAGATTATACTTAAAATTCAAGGTACAGCTGACAGTTTTAATTTGTTCAGTAATGTTAACATACTGAAAGATCTTTCCTACATCTATACACGCTGTCTGTGAGATATGCTCACTCAGGAAATCATTGGCCTGACTGCTTCCCAGTATAAATATTGCTGCTACTCTGTGTGGTTTTGGGCTTGTTGTTGCCCACTTCTTCTGTTGTGGACTGGAAGAAGATTCCTGGTCAAGAGCAACACAAGAAAAGAGGTGAATGTCTGCAAATCTCACTGAACTTGGCAGCAAATGTTGATTAGAATGCAGGTTGGAAAGTAAAGCTATTATATCCAGATCCTTAAGCATAAAATTTATCTATAACTTGAAAAATTCCCAAACTGCCTTTCCATAGCCCACAGCTGTCACGACACCATACCCACTAGACTTTTGTACTCCTACCTTCTTAAACACAACAAGAGAGCTCCTTTGGATGCCATAGTTAGCACAGACGTCCTCACTGGCTGTCATCCCAAAAGGCATCTCTGGCACATCTCTTGCTGTCTCACAGAAAACTTCCACACCGTCATTGTGAAGTTCCTAGTCCCAGAAAGAGTATTTATTAAGACTTTGCCCTACATCCTGCTGAGATGTGTAGGAGTTAGAGCTCCAGGTGAAGCAGGCCCCTAAAGGCTTGTGATGTAAAGCAAGGTACAATTGTAAAGTGGTTGTTGCTTGCCAGGAGTCCCTCTAAGGGGGGGATCTGAGCAGTGCTGTGACACCTCTGGTGTGTGTCCCCCTTTCCCTCTTGTGTTGACTGGCCTGGATCAGCAGGGCTGCTGTGGGGTGCCCTCTGTCCTCCCTGCACTGATCTCACCCTCCCTGCTCTCCCCTGGCACTCCCAGCCTCTGCAAAGCCTTCTGCAGACAGGCAGGGGTGGTGCCCCAGCTGCTCCCCCTGCACAGGAGGCGAGGGATTTCAGAGGAGGGCTCTGCTCACAAGAGGAGCTGACTGGCACCTTTGGGGCTTTTGACTGAGTGCTCTTCAAGGCAGGGACCTTGACTCCTGCATCTGTCAAATAGGCACTCTGCTGTCCACCCTCAAACTAATAGTAAATAAGCAGGATGAAAGGCAACAGCACTTTCAGATTTGATTTAATCAGACAATTATTTCATGCTAGATGAATAGTAATTTATATGCTGAGACCTTCCAACACATCCTGGCACTCATATTTGTGAGCAATCTGTGAGTAATAGAAGGCCAAATATGGTTCTTTATTTGCTTGGACACTGTTCTCTTGGCTTCCACCCATTAAATTTCTGACATGCCCTAGATCATGCTCATCTATTGTCATTTCAGCCCCCAAGTGACATCAGTGTCCAGTCAAACACATCTGCAGGCAATATCTGCTATCAGTGTGGTTCAGGGAACCCTTTGGCATCACTGTGATAGAAAGGGCTCCTCAATTTCCCCCAGCACTGGAAAACTGCCTTCCTTCCTAAACGGCTGCAAGCAGATTGTTGCAAAGCAAAATTCTGGGCACTGAGCATTTTCACAGTTTGTCCTGTTATGTTCTATGTGCTCACCAGCTTCGTTACTATGGGGCATTTTGGTAATGAATCCTGTTTTCCATATCCACAAAACTTGGACTATCTACTGTAGCCATCACATTTGGGATATTATCAGTTCAGGTATGAGTCCAGACATTGTGCTTCTAACTGGGCAGAGAGATACCAGAATAAAAGTCTCTTTAGTCAGGGAAAATCCTTGATTGAATTTCCAGATATTAAAGATTTCAAGGACATATTGAAAAAGCAGGAAAAAGCTGTTCCTGTTTTACTGACTCTGACAGCATATTTATTGACTATTGTTCTCTAGCATTCGGCCCAAATCCTAAGAATCTTATTCTGCTCTGGAAACTGGTAGAATTTGCTTGAGAAGGACTACACGTGTTGGATCATATACAACTTCCTGTATGACTTCCTATCCATGCAGATTTGGCCTTCTTCACACCAGGCAAATTTGGGAGAGTTTGGCAGAAGCCCTTTCTCTGGGGATGCAGGAAACACTGCTGTGACCAGCCAGGGCTGTGCAAACACTGCTGGAGCATCATGCTCTCAGAGGCTGTTCTCAGGGCCTCTGTGCCTGGGTACTGAAAAAGGAAAAGGGCTGTGGTGCAAGATTTTCTTATTTCTGCCTGGGCTGCTTGCCAAGGAGCATGAAAAAAATAGATAGAAACAGTTAAAGTTTTTTTACAAATGTAGAGAAAACTGAGGGCCTGGGTTTTTCTGGTGAGTTCTAGGTCTTTTGGATGTATGGGATTTTGTGGTGATAGCAAGCAGTACATCCCAAAGCTGGAACAGAAACCAGCCTTTTGAGCTTTCTAGATAATTACCCTAAAGAAGCCAATCACTGCCAAATCATCAGCTTTTATGATGGCCTCAGCCTGAGCAGTAGAGTTGATTAAAACAGTGCTAGGTCCTGTTCTTCTTTTCACCCATGTAATAAAGGTTGAGGCTTTTCTGACTCCTGTGGAAGGAAAAGAGAGTTAAAATGAAAGTTAAAATGAATGACAGAAATTTCTGTGCAATCAGGACAGAGGCAGTGGAGGTGCAGAGGGATGCTGAATACAAATGGACTTGGGCTTCTTAGGACTGAGGTCAAAGCTGATTCAGAGGAGACTTGAGGTAGCCAAATTCAACCTCAGGTTCTAGTCACCATTTAAACTATTGTGACTCTAGAAGACCAACAGTGGATCAGTACAGCTTTTTCTGAGGTCTCTGCAAATGCTTTTATGTCCAGCTAAATGATTAATTACATACGGAGAATAGGGATGAGGAAATTCAGACAGATAGAAAACCTGTCCTGCAAGATTTCATGTGTCCCAAAATCACAGTAAGCTATAAAGGGCTATCGACCTAAGGTTTAATCCAGAATGACTTCAAACCAATTGCAGATTTTATTGAACTGTTTGTTCAATTACATTAGGTGTCAAAATTGTTCCTTTGGTGCTGCAGGAGGGATCTGATAGGCACAGAGACAAGTTAAAATTCCTCTGTGGGGCCATAGCATCACTTCAGTTTAGACATAAGAAACAAAGCTGAAGTGTCAAAGTTGTCACTTAGTTCTGGATTGTTCCATCTTTTAGGTTCCAAATTGCTACTGCCAGTTTTACTGAGATTATAGTCAGTCTGTTTATTTGGTAAATTCTCCTAAGCTTTCAGAAGTTTTAGAGTATTGAGTCTCTTTAAAAATCACGTTTTTAAACTATCATGTTTTCAGAGGAATTTGAGGCAACAAATTGAGGCTCAGGCAATTAAAATTTCAGCCCTTTCATCTCTGTATGACAGAAGACTGGTTGGACCAGAGTAAGGGTTAATTAAAATCATACATTAAAAAGAAGAAGTTAAGTGCTAGAGTCAAGATGTACAGTACAAGTGGATTATCAGAGATGCGAGTCCTGGTACTGTGCATTTTAGCACTATGACAAGATCAAAATTGAGTTAGACCGTTTTACTGCCATCAATTTTGCATCAGACAGCACTGCAACTAGTTTAAAGTACTTTTTTTTTTCAAAGTGAAGCAGGCAGACATCTGCTAGTATCAGACAGTGTATCAGACAGCACTGCAACTAGTTTAAAGTACTTTTTTTTTTCAAAGTGAAGCAGGCAGACATCTGCTCTGGAGTGTATAGGCTGCAGAACAAAGCTCAGAGCAGTATCTAGTGGCCACAAAGTGCTTGACTTCTGCTGTCTAAATGCAGAATTGAGGTCTTGTCACTTATGTCATTGCTATAGCCCCTAAGCATATCTTCCATGAGGCTAATGTTTCTATTGAGTTCCTTTAATCAGCCTGTGTCCTGGCCAAATTCTGACCTTGCAGTCTTAAATGATGATTTTACAAAGCCTAGAATGAGCTTTCATGTTATGTCCATTGCCAGGGCAACCATTCAAAATTTTCATCTTCCATAAAGAGTTGAATTAATTTGTTGATTTAAGCAAGGTCTGTAGCTTCTGTTGTGGTATGAAATATGTACCAAATCCTGTATGAGAAGTCACTGGGTGGCCAGTGCATATTTCTAATTGCCAGTGCTCAGTGGTTTAAAAGTCAAACATGGAACGTGAGGTTCTACTTGGTGTTGCACATAACCATTTAGCAGTGAAAAAATGTAATTTAAGCCATTGTTGGTGGTACATGTCCTCCAAATGATTGGTGCTATCTGCCTTGTGCAAAGCCCAGAGCAGCAGCCAGTTTCCTAATTCTTGCATCTTGCTAGAAAATGCGCCTGAAACAGCAGCTCTGCTGTAGGGCAGCTATGTGTGTGCTGTTACAATACTCTGTACTCACAGGTTCACACCAGAAAATCTGTCGGATTTACCAGTTTAAGAGAGGTTTTCTTGTCAATGCTGTAGATTTAATCAGAGACTGAAGGTAGGGGCTTTTGCTTTCAGGTATCAGCACCTCTAATAAAAGCTCAGTATGGCACATCACGCTTTCGGTGGCATTTGTGCAGAGGCTGCTGTTTGCACAAGTCTAGATGGTGGGAACTTGGTAAGAAATTCAATAGCAAGGAGGAGCAAGTTGCTAAAAATACTGAAGATCAGGTTTCAGCAGGAGCCACAGGGGGCTCAGCAGTTAAAGATATCTTAGCACTTGGTTGTGTACAGGTTCAGGAGGCAAAATTTGTGTTCCTTTTTTCGTTCGTTGTATTAGGCTTGTGACTCACCTGTGTGTGCTCAGAGTACACTAACAGGTACTTGGCCAAGTCATGCAATTTTTATCACCTCTGTAAAAGTTCATCATTTTATTTAAAAAAAAAAAAGCTTTCTTGTATATACTCTAAGTGAACAAAAATGTCTGATAAGACTTCAATTTCTGGGATTGCTCAAGTCTATCATTGTCTTTGCTTAATAACTTGCTGTAAAATACTTCAAATTATTCCCTGTTTTATTCTAAGCCACATATGAGCTCCCTCTGATGGCTAAATGGCAAAATTATGTTCCTTAGCTTAGGAAGTATACCTGTATGATAAGGACCCTGTGAATTCCCAATTCATTGTCAGATGCAGTGTTGCTCCAAGCCACTTCTGTAGGCACACTGCCCATGGGAATTGCAGTGGACCAGGAGAGTACTGGGGACCAATTCTTGTTTGGCATAACTCATTAATGTTTATTGTAATAATTGGGAGTAAGTCGTCTTGTTGGGGTGACTGTACTCAGTGGAATAGCACCAGTAACAAATTTGGCTGTGTGAACTTAATCTATAGAAGATATTCAGTTATGCCATTGGAAGATGGATTCAGATTCAAGTCCCTGTATTGGTACAGAGGCAATTGCATATTTAAAATCGTGGGCAAAACCAGCTTTCCACATGGTGTATATTTTATCTCAGCATCTCTATTTTTCTTCTCAGCAGTGTAATAGATAGGTACATCCTGTCATTACATATCATTATCTTATCAGACTGTTTACCTTTGCAGTCTATGGGATCTTCCCTGCTGCCATTCACAAAAAATTTCACAGTAGGAAAGGCTTGAATATTAAATTCTTTTCTCAAGTCGTGTTGGTGTGTCACATCAATTTTCCCAAACTGGATTCTTGGAGCTTCTTTTTTAAGCTGTCGTGCAGCCTCAGCAAATTCTTCAGACAAATTCTGAGATGATTGAGATAAAGTAACATCTGGAAAAGGCCAGTCAAAAGTAAATGGGTTACATAAGCCATAGTGTGAAGCTTTCTAGTGGAGTTTGTTGTATCAAGTGGTAGCTGGAGGGTTTAAATAAGGTCTTCTATGACTCAGAAATAAATGAGAGATTATATTTACTTTCTTATATTGATGCTGGTTTTTCACCACTCCATATGTCCTTGAACCAGTCACAATGAAGAACCAGCAACATTTCAATATTATTCTGTTGGGAAAATATGATGAGCAATTAAAAAGTAGTTTGACTGACTGTGCTGGGTATGAGTTAAAGAAAGGTGAAGGATAGAGTTAAAGAGAAGTGATGGATAGGGTTAAATATTGCTCCCATTAGGACTCCTTGATAAAATCCCATTTTTGTAAACACTTCACTGAGGCAAACTTTTGTAATGCAGAAAGAACTTCTCCAGATGAGATATGGAGGAGGGAAAGAGAGGAGCAGAGTGTGATGTTTTAAAGGCTGGCAGAGTATTCTTGCCTGCCCTGCTGTGTGCCAGCCCTGCTCCTGTTCAAATGGCAGCTGTGTGTTTGGTAAGAGGGGCCAGCCTAGGCTGGGCCAAGGGGCTGTAAAGTTATATTAACATGAATAAAGGACAAGAGAAGGAAACCAGGCACACAAGCTGCTCTGCATTCAAAGTCAATTAAGAGATAAAGGCCTGGAGCTTTATAGGTGTGCAACTTGGGTTGAAAAAAACCTGAATTTTGATTGAAATTGAGATACCCTGTCTTGTTAAATTTCTTTTGTTATAAAGAACAAAACTTTTTTTCTTTAGATTGTGCACATAAAATTTTTTTATGTCTTCAATATACTTTGCAAATAGGAACAGATGAAAAACATGCAGTTAAATTTGGTTTCATAAAATTGCATTTGTTCTTCTGTGTATATATGAGTGTTCTTGTATATACACACATTCAGATATATAGCTGCACAAACACACACACAAATGCACCAAAGCATAAATGTAACAAAACAACTGTCTTTTGTTCTTTCACAAAATTACAGATGCACTTCTCTAGAGCATACCTGGTGAAGACATTGCCCAGTGTGGTTATAACCAAAAAGTAAATGGACGTTTCTGTAGGAGTTCTAATAAATGAAAGATAAATCCATAATCTAACTCAGTGCTGAGTTACATTGCTTGCATTATTCATCATTATCCTCGCTCTGAATCCCAGCCATCAATCATTTTCTTCCACCTTACTATTACAGCAAATGTGAAGATTAGCATCAAATAATGCTATTTTCTCAAAATATTAAAGTGATAGTGATAGGCCCTTCCACCTCCAGTCACATATAGACCCCTCTTGGCAGGGCTCACAGAATCCCTGCACTGGAACAGCTGCTCCAGCTGCTAATATGCCAAAGGGTTCCTGTTACTAGAACAAAACTTAGTGTCTGCTCAGGGGATATTCAGATACCCTGTGATGAAGAGAAGGTGCTTCTCCAAATGAAGTAAATGAGCCTTAAGACAACAGTCCAAATCCAAATTGTGTTCTAATTGACTGTAAAATTAGTGTTGCATCAAATAAATTTATTATGATTTTTCAAAGAAATTTTACCCAAACATTAATTTCCTATTTCCAATTTATAAAAATGGTCTTATGAACCTTACCCTCATCAGGATTGTAATGTCTTATCTCCTGGCACCAAAAAAAAAGAAAAAAAAATTATCTCCAGTTGTACCTCAATATATGCTAGAAGCACCTGCAGAAAGCCTGCAATTCTGACCTGTCAATGTAAGAAATTGCATGTCTACCCCATAAAAATACTGCTGCTTCTTGGGACAGTGTGTTGAGCCTTTATGAAATATTTTTGCTTAAAATGATTGCAAAGGTGGACCATTCAAGAAGGCATGGAGTACTTGCTGTGCAGTTTGGGAGTGGTGATGCACAGAGACTGCAGGGGGCAGGGCTAGCCCAGAGCAGTTACTGGGCTTTCCAAGGGGAAGGGTGTGTGGCTCTGGGCAGAGTGCAGTTGGAGTAAGGAGCAAGAAACCCCATAGCAAATCAGGATACAGAAGCTTTCAGCTAATTCTAAGTCAATGTTTTACATCAGAGGCAAATTCATTATAATGATTTTTGTCCTAATAACCTAAGGGTGCACAGCTGTTTTACCACAGCTGGGAATGTGGAAGCTTAAATGCTTTTTGCACAGTGAAATGAGAAGGGGCAGAAGAAATTGTTGGTGAAGCCCAGACACAGAAGTTGAAGTTTCACAAATGTAAAGAAATATGAAGCTTAGACACTAGACATTTAGGTAGATTGTCTGGAGGGAAGAGGGCATAGGATCCACTTTTCTCTGAAATATTTCAATTCCAAACAGATATTTTAGGAATGATCTCTTACCACTGAATGACCTGAGTGGTCAGAGGTGTAGTTAACTAGGACTGTAAGTAGCATGCTTAGGTAATGAGAGTAGGTAGGGTTAGTAGCTCCATGCTGTAGCTGGGAGAAGTGCATGACTGCTGCAGGCAGAGAGCAGGAGAACTTTACATACCATTAACCTGCTAACTGTGAGACACAAGTTCAGTGAGTGAACAGGCTTCTTCATCAGACAGATAAAAACTGTTTCCTTGACTACCCAGAAATCATGTGGAAATATCCATCATGCACCTTTCCTGCTTTCATGAGTGATTAGACTCCTCTTCAGCTCTCCATCAATTCCTTTTCATTCCACTCATTCTCTGTTTGCCTCCCAGGTGCTTTATTTTTCAAGCCGTTTGAGTGTTGCAGGAAATCATCACTCCTTTTATTTGGAGCCTTTTCTTGAGTTTTGTTTTGCTTCCTCTGGTTTGGGTTTTTATTGACACCGATCACTTCAGGCCGTGGGATGAGGACGCAGCTGCTGGGGCTAATGTGGCATCACAGACTCCAAACTCGAGGAGCACCAGCAGGGTCCAAGAGCAGACAGGGATAAGAGGCCACAGAGCTGGTGACAAGGTCACCAGGGGAGGTGTGTGTGGCTGGTGGGAGCCCTGTGTAAACCAGGGTGCTGTGCCACAGCTGCCAGGAGCAAGAGGCCCTTCAAAGGCTGCCAGCTCAAGAACAGCATCTTATTAACATGGGAGAATGTTTGCATTTTCAGTAGTTTTATCTGTGTTGTAAATAAAAACAATGATAAATTAAGGGTTGGAAAATCAAAAGTGGAAAGAGAACCAGGAATCCTGTATTTTGTCTCTCATCTCTTCAGTACATCAACAACCTGAATAAGCTGCTAGTTCTTTTTCATGGTGAAGTTTACTGTGCTAAAATTTATTGAAATGTGGACAGACAAAATTTTTGCTGACACCTGAGTGTGTTTAATGACCCTAAAGAATTCTTGAAGTGGGTATACATGGAAGCACGATGAGTTACCTTTCCTTTAGCTAATTCCTGGTGGCCTCCAATCTCATTCTGCTGTCTGAACTGATGGTTTAGGGATTGCTGCAGCCATTGTGAATGTGCCTGTTGCCCTGCCAGATACTGATTTCCTGGCTGTTCATTTCTGACATGGTCACAAAACCATTTCAGCAGTCCCATTTCTCATCTTCTGTGCAGGCTGCTTTTACAGTTGCACTACAGATATATGAATTTCTCTGTCTTGAGATGAAGGATAGATTCATGTTTAACGTATCAGAGTAGAAGGATGTTAATCTTGCTGCAGTTGCAAGCTTGCTTGTGTGACCTTGAATTCTCCTGCTCTCTTCTAGAGTGAGATACAGCCATAACCTCCTGTGCTGATCTCTCTATTTTTTAACTGAGGTTTGCTGTTCATTGGAGATTTTCTGCTATGTACACGTCAGGGTTTATTCTAAGTTTGGATTAGTCAAAGCATTCACTAAAACAAGCATGTGTGAGAGACAGCTACATGAGGGACCCATGCTAGTCACTAATTCTGCTGCAGCCAACTCCAATTTCTTTTAAATAACATCACCTTCAGCTTTTGTGCCTTAAAAAGGAGATGTTTGTCTTCAAGAGTAGCCCTCATCTTGCCTATTAAATGTCATTATCTCAGCACAGGCTGTCAGTCACAGGTTGTAGGAATACTGTGGCTGACCCAGTGCCTCACTGGATGTACAAATGTTCTGCTAGAAAAGGTAAACATCACATTTTCTTAAATGAGAGCGTGCTTAGCACACAAAGCAGCAGCACAATGTCTGCACCACTTGTGTGTTTGTCCTTAGGTTATCCCCATGTTTATCTAGGAACTGAAAACTTTTCACTGGAAAGAACAGCAGCAGGCATTGTCAGAAACCTGTGGAATCAAGTAGTCACTGGGATCTGTGTCTTTTTATGAATTCTTCTGATAAGTTGGAGCAAATGGTGTTAGCATGTTCTCTGAAATCAGTGCTTTTAGTGTTGATGTTTGTAAGAGTACAAAGTTTATTCTCTTTGTGATAGGCATATTTGTTAGAGTGCTTGAGACTTTTTATGGTGTTTATTTGCTTTTCTCTGCAGTGAAAGTCAACACAGGGACTTATATTCGGGCAGTGTGTAGTGTAAACAGTGAAATTGTTCCATGCAAGTAGCACTGATCTAAGGTCTACCTTCTGCTAGTGACAAGTGCTCCGAGTTCCCTGTGCTCATAAGCATTTGTGTGGAAATTAGATCAGTTTGACATGGTTTGGGAGGTGCCACAGCCCAAAGCAGAAGAGCACTATCAGTTGAGTGCTGAGATGAGGTGTGGGCAGGGCTCACGCATTGCTGGGTGATGTTTGGATCGTTCTCAAACATATTTGTTGCACAAAACAGCTGGGATGAGGGTGGAAGAGTGCTGGATTTCTGAGTCAATGGTTTGCTTTCACCCTGGGTACTTGCCCTGTGAACTTTGCCCAGGTCCAGAGGGATCTGGGCAAAATCTGGCCTGTCTGAACACTGCCTGGGTGAAAGTCAGCATGTGTTTATAGCAAACCTTCCTGAGGGAAGGCAGACCTGGGACACTGTGAGCGTGGAACTGACAGGTATTAGAAGGACTTGGGGGTCACTGGGCACAAGACCTCAAAGCAGACCTCACCTGACAAATACTGTGGGACTGGTAAGTAAATAGTATTGTACAACAGGGAAAGCATTGGGGTTTCTTATAATTGATAGGTGGTCTAAGGCACAGGTCTTGAACCAAAATTCATAGCTCAAAGTTTTCTGGTATTGGTACAGCACCAGAGGACATCCCACCTTGTGAGAAGCCTGGGATTCCTTCCCACTCTCTATGTCTCTGTGATTGCTAATGAGTCAGGAAGAAAAAGATCTCAGGTCTCGCTTTCATTCTGGATTTCTGAAGCCAATTCCTGGCAGCCCCACAGATTTCCTGGGTCATCTCGGCAATATTGTTTTCTCTCACATTATGTAAGTTTCCTTAATAGTTCCTTGTTAACACAGGTTGTTTGTTTAGATAGACTTCTAAGAATAGGATATAAAAGATTAGGGCTTTTACGGCTTTTCTGTGCAGGTCCCACCTTTAGTCTCTTTGTGCTGTGGCAATGAAATTATTACAGCAAACGAATCAGCTCATTCAGCATTGTGGAGCCAGGTTCCCTACACCCCAGGGCAGTGCCTTACTGCAGGATAGTTTTTCACTGCCCCAGAGGCTGTTTAGTGGCATGTCTCCAAAGGGAGCTATAGAGATTGTGATTTGCAGATAATGGATCAGGCCTGTGGAGCTCATCACTCTTGGGAGTGACTCCATAATTCTTCCCAGAGACTGTAAATGCCTTTATGGTTTGTGGGGGAAAGGCAGTCCATGAGTTTTCAGTGAGCCCTTAGATAGACCTTGTGGCCTCTGATCCAAAGCAGAAAGTGATGAGGATCACTGGAATAAGGTGTGGTTGGGGAGCAGCTTCATCTCCGTATTTTGGAAGATGCAGTGGGGAATGGAAGAGTCTGTGTGTCCTTCCCTTCTGAAGAAGCCAGTTGTGAGGGTGGTGGGGTATCAGAGAGGTAGACTCTGCTCTGAAGGAGGAAGAAAGCCTGGTTTAGATCCCCACATCCATTGAATGCCCAGGTCCCTGGGCTACTGTAGTCTGAATAATTCTTTCTCCATCACCTGTCTCTTGATGAATATTTTCATGCCTGTTTTCCATTTATACTTGGTTGCAATCCTGAAATGTGTTGCAATATCTCTCTGTTGATAATCTCTGCCAGTACTAAGAAGGTTTGGCTGCAAACCCTACTCTGACCTGGCCATTTAGGTCCAGTACTTTGAAATAGCTCTTACAGAGCTGAGAGTAGAGAATGACTACGGTTTTTCTGATAAATTATTTTTTCACCAAAATTATGCATCTTCAGAGAGATAAAACAGTTCACAACTGCAGATTGAATTTGGCAAATAGCTTTAAATCCTCCAAAATTAGTAAATAAAATCTTCCTAAATTTCAAGACTTTTAGAAGTATTTAAAAATTTTAAACACTATGTTTTAGGTAATTTTCTAATGTGATTGTTCTGAAAGTTTAAAAATACTTCAAGTTCTATAACATTGTTTCAGGATTAATGAAATGTTTAATATGAGCCAGACATATTTTTAGTTTTAGGAATCTGTTAGTGTAATTTAGGTCTTGTTGTTGGAAAAATACAAGGGTTTTCATTTCAGGTTGACCTACACTACAACGTTATTATTATTATTATCATCATCATCTTTATTATCTTTATTATATTGCTTATTCATATTATTATCAGTTTTATTATTTATTGCTATAATATTATATTGTACAAATTCATATATTTTAATAATAATATGAAATATTGTATTTTATATAACATGTTATTATTGCTATTATATTCTATTCTGTTATGTTATATTTATTATATTAGCAGCAGCAACATCCACATTTGATAGTGATGCAAAAGAACAAATTAGATGCACAGCTGCAAAGTCAACATGTAGCCTTAATTTCAAATATCCCTTTCAAATATGGAACAGTTTGGGGTTTCAGCTTGTGCCTGTATCTGGCACCTTCTTCCAAAGCGGGGCTGGTTTGCAAGTGTTTGTGTAATTTAAGGTGAAGGGGACATGTGCACTGAGTTCAGGGAGTTTGGCTCAGCAGAGCAAGGTCAAGCCCGAGCAAAAGAGACAAAGATTTCACTTTTAGATGGGTAAGATCACGAGAATCCACCTCTCGTCTTTTGCCTTTGTGATGTACTTGATGGCCAGACCTGGTAACAAAATTTAGTTACTCAAAAACCCCACTAGTCTTCTCCCTAACAGTAATGAACATGAAGCTAAAAGAAGGACCACAAACCTATCTCTACCTAATCAGGTGCTCATTTCAGGGAAAAAGAACAATCTAATGCAACTACAGATATTAAAATCTTATAAAAAGACAATCCCTGAAGCCCAAACACTTGCAAAGGAGAGACACCATCCAAAAAACCTCATACAAAGTGCTGATGAAAATGTAAGAGGGAGAAAAGCACACTCTGAGTAACTTTTCTTTGGTTGGGTTTTTTTAAATATGTTTTACCCATCACTGCTGTGAAACACATACTTGCAAAATTAGGTAGTGGAAGCAAAGAATGCCAACTCAGCACTGGCTTATGTAGCAGACTGGTATTTAACCACCCAAAAAACAATAAATTACTGTAGTTACCATCAGAAATAGATACATGGAGGAAACCAAAATAAACAAGGACTACTGGGGGACAAAGCAATGGTAAAACAAGCATTCTTGAGTTCCCCAACATCAGTTATTCTCTGCAGAGCCACCAAGGTAAGAGAGTGGAAATTGATACTCACAGAATTTCACCAGGAGGTATTTGGTATCCTTCAATGCTCTGTCAAAGTTGCTTGCTTTCAGCAAGAGGACATGGTTCTCCTTTTTTATTTTGGGGAGCTTGGCTTTCTTTAGCTTTGCTTCATTTGGGCTTATGCTGTCTGCTGCCAGGAAGACTGTGGGAAACAATAGAAGAGGGAAAAATGCATGCATCTTCATCTTGTCCTGCCTTTATCCAGATACTGAGAAAGAAAGAAAGAAAGAAGCAAAGGAACATTAAGCAGTAGGGTTTGCTGCTCAAATGTCTGCAGCTGTGTCAGCCAAACCAAGAGGCTGATAAGGTTGATAACATTCTACCACCAGTGGAGCCGACTGCACCTTTCCTTTGGAAGATTAAATTAGTTAAGTACTTCCCCATCTTTAGTAGTGTTTGTGGGGAAAAGAAGTGTTTGTGGGGAAGCTGGGTTTACTGTTTCTGTAAATAAACAACCCAAGGAGAAGATGAAAGAGCACAGGAAGAAACACTTGCCTACAGGAGCAGCAGTGGATTCAGAGTGCACCGGTGTGATTAGACACCCTTCCCTTGTCAGGGCTGCAGAGAAAGCAGCAGGTGAGCTACCTGGGACAGTACTTGAGGGCTGCTCCTCTGCCTAATATTTGCTTGTCTCTTGCACTTACAGAGCTACTAACTGTGGATCTGACTGAGAGTGTGCTGAAGTCAGGGAAAATCTCTCATTTCTTTACATAGGTAATTTTAGTGTCTGAAACTCTCCGATGTCCTGTCTGTGAGGCTTCCATCTCTAAAGTGCCAAGTTGTAGCTCAAGTAAGATACTACTTCGTGGGTTAAACCAGAAGATTTTTCCATTGGTTTTCAGAGGTAACACAATTTTCTGTGCAATAAACTAAAGGGACTAAATGTACCAATTCATCCTTAAGATAGCTATCAACTATGCATTTGAACGGTGAGGCCTCCCTAGACAGTCTTTTCAGAACATTTAAAAAAATATCTTACAGAAATATTGAGATTCTGGAAGTCCTTCAATTTACTAAGGAATTACTATTTCTATAAATATCTGCCAGTCTGTAGCTGTAGCAGAAACATCTTTGACCCTTAAACTGCGCTGAAATTTGTGAACTTTACCCCCAAAACTGTAGCTGGTAGAGGAGATCAGGTATTCTAGTGGTTGCTTCAGTGGCAGAAAGGACAGAGCTGACTTGACAACAGGTGGGTCTGGATTAGTAGAACCAAACAGAAATTCCTCCAATAATGACTCCTTCTTGAGGAGTAGCAAGTGCTGCTTCCCTCCTCGTGCCTTTAGCAGACTTTTTATCCAGGAGGGCACCACTAAAAAGGAGAGCTCATAATGGGGGTTGATGTGGTAGCCTCCATTTTTGTAGGTGAAGGATCTTGGGGGCATATTGCTGCAGTTTAGTCTGTTTTCATGCCTGCTGTGAGTGGGGCTGGGTTTCCAGCAAACTCTTTTCTATCAGTCTCAAAAGCTTTGTGTTGTAATGCACCTTGAGATGTGTTCTCTTAGTACCTGTAGAGGGTGCCTAGTGAAATCAGGAGCTGTGTATTCAGGCTGCTTGCAAGATAAGATCACACATTAATACAGATTCAGCAATCAGGTACTAAAGGAGAAAAAGAAGCAGAAAGATAAGGGTCCGCCATTTGACTTTGTGGTCTCTTTCTCTTCATAAGAGACTCCTTTCCAAAGATGTCTTTCAAGCAACCTACTAGTAAGGTTAAAAAGCATCTCTCAGAATTGCAGGTTAAAACTAACAAGGCCTGTTTGAGCTGAGCAGGCAGTGATAAGCTCAGAACACAGCCTAGGGCTCCCAGAGCAAAGGCAGCATGACAAAACCATTTGCTGAGAGAGCTGGTTTTCCCCTGTTTGCCACTGAAACAAATAGTAGTCAAATCACTCCTCAAACCTCCTACCAGGAAATGGGTTCCATCTTGGAAAGCGCTTCTAACCTCTGTGTCCTGAAAGGAAACTGCAGGAAAAGGAGGATCATACAACAGCCCATTCTGCCAGGACAGATTTGCAGTAAGGAAAGGAGTGGGATTTAGTGGAACAGAACTGGTGGAGAACAATGGTTTTCTTTTAGACATAGAGCAGATAAGGTCACATTCTGTGCATTTCTTCATCAGTGCTAACTAATTGCGGCTTTCCTGTTGTGCTTTGTAGCTTGAGAGCTATGGAAAATCTGCCCTCTGCAGAAGTCACAGTCCAGTCAGCAGGAAACACTGGATTCAGGATAAATAATATTCTCGAGCCTTCTGCCTAGTTACCACTCACACCCTGTAAAATACGTGGTCAAGAGCCATTGAGACATGCCTCACATGTGCAGCTTCTGTCTCAATTTCTCTGGTGTGGCTCACAAATACAGGGATTTCAGAGTGATGCCAGTTACTCTTATTTATTGGCATTGAACACTGGAAGCTCTCACTACACCTACACTTGCAATACATAATGCAAAGGTGAAAGTAACTGCATAGAATCCCTGTGAGACAGGTAGGTACTGTTGGCTATTAAATAAGGACAACATCATGACACAAAAAGTTTAAAAGCAAAGCTGATTCCATTGAATTGGGGAAAAATTCCCTTAGCTATAAGTGTACATTCTTAAGGACTACATTACACTCAAAACAAGTTTATCAGAAAATTCAGCATCTCTGAATCCAGTTTTCTTGACTTTCAGCGTTGGGCTTTAAATATCTGTGGCATCATCCATTCTGTCTCTTCCACATGTACCTGTATGTTGTGCAGGGAAGGACTAGGAGAAACTGGAAGTGTTGGCACATCCTTTGCAAGTTTATTTTATGACATATATCTTTTCCCAAGTTGCACACTTCAGCTGAAGTGCAAAGCAAATGGAAGTCTTTAGCATTTCACCTTTGTTCACTTACTGCCTATTTTGTGTTTGTTCCATGCCCTCAAAAGAAAGAGAACTCATAAGAAAATAAATCAGAGATTCATCAGTTTTATTGGTGCATAAATTCAGTGTAACTCGCCATCTAGTGCAGGTTTAAGGCATAGCATAATTACAGAGAGTGTTTTAAGTCAAGGTGATGGTCTCCTAAAACACTTCAAAAGTAGTGGCATTTTATTTCTGTAAGCAGGCAAAACAACGTAAAATTTACAGGAATCAAGACATAGATATTGAGAAAAGGACTGGCAAGTGAAATTTTAGAGATGAGATATGAGAGTCATTTATCACCTGACAAAGTAGAGGACAAATACTCTAATGAAAAGCAGGGCACAATCCCTTTACAAGAAAGGAAGGAACATAAAATAATAGTGAAGACAAGGATGTGTTCAAACAACCTATTTATCCAAGCTGGTTAGCCTTAATTCATCCAGCATCACAAACTAGACAGCATCCAATAACTGTATGGTTTTAAATGTATTTTCTTTCATTCTAGGTGACTGATTCCCTAGGTGTACATCTGATTCTTCCCCTCACCATCTGGTAAAACATCATTTATCATGAGAACATTTATTAAATACTGGATTCCTCAGTGCTTGCGGATTCTCAGGTCACCTTCCAGAACATTCCATGGAAACAACAGGCTTCTTACATCTCAGATTATTTCCTATTATGAATCTATAAACCAGTATAAAAAGGAACTGCCAGAATATTTCAACTTTGCAAGTGATGTCTTAGATGAGTGGGCACGACTGGAAAAGGTAGTATTTGTCTTTTACTTTATAGACTTTGTGTTGTAGTTTTACCCCATGTGGCAACAAAGAACCACTGAGACCCCGAATCACACACACACAAATCCAGTGGGATGGGGAGGAGAATCAGGAGAAAATAAAGGTAAAACCCAGGAGCTGAGGAAAGAACAGCTTAAGAACTGAAATAAAATAAAATATAAGAAGAAGAACATTAGTAATAATCACCATTGTAGAAGTATTAGCAGTAATAGAAGTGATGAAAAGGGAGAAAACAAAAGGAGAGAGCAACAAAGAATACCCTGAAAAGTTGAATGATGCACAGCACAATTGCCCGCTGCCCACTGATCAACACCCGGCCTGTCCCCAAACAGTGTTTGGCACCTCTCAGCAAACTTCCCCCCAGGCTATAAACTGAGCAGGACCTTCTGGGGTGTGGAGAGTCCCTCTGGACAGTTCAGGTCGCCTGTCCTGTCTTTGTTCTCTCCCAGTTTCTCGTGCACCTCCTTGCTGGCAGAGTGTGAGAAACAGGAAAGTCCTTGACTTAGTTGTTGCTAAGCAGTGCTTACTCCAGCCCAGTCAAAACCAGGACTGAGTGGAACAAATCTCACATGAAACAGTTTTACTGATGGATGCTGGGTAGTATTAGCACCATTATATTTTTTTTGTCAGAAAGATGGCTATCACTCTAAGAGAGGAGTTGCCAAGTATAATTTGTATTGAAGTGAAACCTTTTAAGGTTTATCTTATTTTAATATCTTCTGACATGTTGTAGGATGGAAGAAAACCAGCAAATCCAGCTTTTTGGTGGGTCAATGATAAGGGAGAGGAGGTGAAGTGGAGCTTTGAAGAGCTGGGCTCTCTCTCCAGGAAGGCAGCCAATGTACTTTCTGAGGCCTGTGGTTTGCAGAGAGGAGACAGAGTTATGGCAGTTCTGCCTCGTGTTCCTGAGTGGTGGCTCCTGAACGTGGCCTGCATGCGAGCAGGTGAGTGACTCCCCGACCTGCTGGCTGCACAGAGAAAGCAAATACAGGGTACAAGCCATGGCTCAGATTAGTGTGAAGAAAATGCAAACAGGAATATTCCGTTTTGACCTCTACAGCTGATCTTTTTGCCCATAGGGAGA